>PVKM010036353.1:0-14837 GCA_004027735.1 Carollia perspicillata
AGGACTACCTAAAAAACACAATAATACTTCAAATAATGACCTAACACTACATCTACAAAAAGTAGGGGAACAACAACCAAAGCCCAGAGAAGGAAGGAAATAATCAAGATCAGAACAGAATTAAATGACATAGAGACTAAAAGAACAGTTCAAAAGATCAGTAATTCCAGGAGCTCATTCTTTGAAAAGGTAAACAAATCAACAAGCCTTCAACCAGACTCACCAAGAAAAAAAGAGAGAGGACCTGAATAAATAAAATCACAAATAAAAGAAATTACAATCAATATCACAGAAATAGAAAGGATTGTAAGAAATTATTGTGAACAGCTATATGCCAAGAAATTTGAAAACCTGGGTGAATGAACAAATTTATACAAACATATAATCTTCAAACTGAATCAAGAAGAAGCAGAAAGCCTGAATAGACTGATAACAGCTAGTGAAATTGAAACACCAATAAAAAAATCCCTGGCACACAGAAGCTCTAAATGGGACATTTTGACAGCAGGACTTTATAAAACATTTCAGGAAGAGCTAACCCCTATCCTTCTCAAACTACTCAAAAAAAATCCGAGAAGAGGACAAACTCCCAAACTATTTTTGTGAGGCCATCATGATCCTAAGCCCTAAACAAGATAAAGATACGACAAAGACAGGAAACTACAGGCCAGTATCATTGATGAACATAGATGCTGAACTCAACAAAATATTGCCAAATCATATGCAGCAATATATTAAAAATGTCATATGCCGTGATCAAGTTGGATTCATCCCAGGGATGCAAGGGTGGTACAATATTCACAAATGAATAAATGTAATACATCACATAGACAAAAAAATCATATTAATATGATCACATGATCATATTAATATATGGAGAACAAGCATTTGATAAAGTATAGCACCCATTTATGATAAAAATACTCAGCAAAGTGGGAGTAGAGGGAGAATACCTCAGCATAATAAAGACCATATACGAAAAATCTATAGTCAACATCATACTCAATGGGCAAGAACTAAAAGCTTCCCCTCAAAGATCAGGAACAAGATAAGAATGTCCTCTTTTGCTGTTCTTATTCAACATAGTATTGGAAGGTCTAACCACAGCAGTGAGACAAGAAAAAGAAATAAAATACATCCAAATTAGAAAGGAGGAAGTAAAATTGTCATTTTTGCTGATGACATGGTAGTGTCTATAGAAAATCCTAAAGATGCCACCAAAAAACTATTCCACCTAATAAGTGAATTTGGCAAATAGTGGGATGCAAAGTCAATATTTAGAAATCAGAGGCATTTTTGTACACCAACAATGAAATATCAAAAAGAAAAAGTAGGAAAAAATTTCCATTTGATATAGCAACAAGAAAAATAAAGTCCCTAGAAATAAACCTAACCATGGAGGGAAAAGACCTGTGCTCAGAAAACTACACAATACTGAAGAAAGAAATTAAAAAAAGACATAAATAAATGGAAGGCTTTACCATGTTCATGAATTGGAAGATTTTACATCATGAAAATCTCCATACTACCTAAAGCATTTTATAGATTCAATGCAATGCCTATTAAAATACTAATGACACATTTCACAGATATAGAACAAATATTTCAAAAATTAATTGGAGCCATAAATGACCCTGAATAGCCTTAGTAATTTTGAGAAAGAAGAACAAGTAGGAGGGATCACAATACCTGATATCATATTATAATACCTGATATCATATTACCTGAAACTATATTATAAGGCCACTGTAATCAAAACACATGGGACGGGCATGAGAACAGACACATAGATCAATGGAACAGAATAGAGGGCCCATAAGTAAACCCATGTCTCTATGGTCAGTTAATATTTGACAAAGGGGGAAGAAGTATAAAATGGAGTGAAAATAGCCTCTTTAACAAATGGTGTTGGGACAGCTGGACAGCTACATGCAAAAAAAAAAAAAAATGAAACTCAACCACCAACTTATACCATACATAAAAATAAACTCAAGATGGATAAAAAACTTAAATGTAACTTGTGACACCATAAAAGACCTGAAGGAGAACATAGGCAGAAAAATTTCAGATATTCCAAGCAGCAATATTTTCACTGATATGTCCCCTAGAGCAAGGGGCAGAAAGGAAAGAATAAACAAATGGGACCTCATCAAAATAAAAAGCTTCTGCACGGCTAAAGAAAACATCAGCAAAACAAAAAAGTATCCAACTTCATGGAAAACACATTTGCCAATGATACATTGGACAAGGGTCTGATCTCCAAAATATTTAAAGAACTCACGTGGCTCCACACCAAGAACAGAAACAATCCAATTAAAACATAGGCAAAGGATCTGAACAGACACTTCTCCAAGGAGGACATACATCAGGCTCAGAGACATATGAAAGGATGCTCAGTATCACTAGCCATCAGGGAGATGCAAATTATAAGCACAGTGAGATACCACTTCTCACTGTTCAGAATGACCACCATAAACAAATCAACAAGTGCTGGTGAGGACACACAGAAAGGAGAACCCTAGTGCACTGTAGGTAGGAATGCAGACTTGTGCAGCCACTGTGGAAAACAGTATAGAATTTCCTGAACCATCTAAAAATGGAAGTGCCTTTTGACCCTGCAATTCCACTGCTGGGATTATACCCCCAAAATCTTGAAATACCATTTCAAAAGACCCTATGCACCCCAGTGTTCATAGCATCATTATTTACAATAGCCAAGTGCTGGAGACAGCCTAGGTGCCTATCAGTGAATGAGTGGACCAGGAAACTGTGGTACATTCACACAATGCAATACTACATAGCAGAAAGAAAGAAGGAACTTCTACCCTTATGACAGCATGGATGGAACTGGAGAGTATTAAGCTAAGTGAAGTAAGTCAGGCAGTGGAAGACCAATACTATAAATAGAACCTATAAATAGAACCTAATCAACAACACAAACAAATGGGTAAAATAGAACCGGAGACATGGAAATAAAGAACACACTGTCAGTGACAAGAGGGGAGGAGGAAAGAGTATAATGAGGGAAAGAAGGAGAAGTGTCACATCAAGGAGCATGTATAAAGGGCCCATGGACAAAGACAGTAAAGGGGGAGAATTGAATGTGGGAGGGGGGATTGGGTAGGGTAGGGGGGTGAAATGGGGTAAAAATGGGGAGAATTGCAATTGAACAACAATAAAAACATTTAAAAAGGAGGAACCAAAGTCACAATAAAGATCAGAACAGAAATAAACGAAATAGAATAAAAAATACAAAAATCAATGATACTAAGAGCTGGTTCTTTGAAAAGCTAATCAATATTGACAAACTTTGAAGCATACTCATCAAGTAAAGAGAATGGACCTAAATAAATCAAATCTGAAATGAAAGAGAAGTAACAGCTGGCACAAAGAAATACAGAGGATTGAAAGAAGATATTATGAACTATATGCCAACAAATTACACAATTTGGACGAAAAAGATAAATTCCTAGAAACAAACAATATTCCAAAGCTGAATCATAAAGAGTCTAATCAACAAAACAAATAAATAAGCAAAATATAACCAAAGACACTGAAACTGAAACAGGCTGACAGTGACCAGAGGGGAGAGGGGAGGGAATTTCAGGGGAAAAAGGTGAAGGGTTTGCAGGAACAAATATAAAGGACACATGGACAAAAACTAAGGGAGGTGGAAATGGGAGGGAGGTGGGAGCACTGGGGGGTGGTCTTGGATTAGGGTAAAGGGCAAAAACTGTACTTGGATAACAATTAAAATAAAAAAAAATGGATCCTTAAAAAAATAATCTGAATAGACAGATCACAACTAGTGAAATTCTAGCAGTAATAAAAGAACTCCTAACAAACAAAATCCCTGGACCCAATGCCTTCACAGGCGAATTTTACCAAACACTCAGATATGAACTAACACCTATTCTTCTCCATCTATTCTAAAAAATTCAAGAGGAGGGAAGACTCCCAAGCTCATTTTATGAGGCCAGCAATATCCTTATTCCAAAAACAGATAAAGACACTACAAAGAAAGAAAATTATAGGCTAATATCCCTGATGAATATAGGGGCTAAAACTCTCAAAACATATTAGCAAACCAAATTCAGCAATACATGAAAAAAGATTATACAATATGATGAAGTGGGATTTATACAGGGATGCAAGTTTGGTATAATATCTGCAAATCAATAAGGATGATACACCACATACACAAAATAAAGGGTAAAAACCATATGATCATATCAAAAGATACAGAAAAAAAGCATTTTATATAATCCAGCACACATTTATGATAAAAGTGCTCAGCCAAGTGGAAATAGAGATATCATGCCTGAATGTAATGAAGGCCATATATGAAAAACAAGTAGCCAACATTATACTCAGTGGACAAAAACTACAAATATTCCCCTTAAGATTGGGGTCATGGCAGGTATGTCCACTCTCATCACTGTTATTCAACATAGTACTGGAAGTCCTAGACACAGGAATCAGATAAGAAGAGGAAATAAAAGGCACCCAAATTGGAAAGAAAGAAGTAAAACTGTAATTATTTGCAGTGGACATGATACTGTATGTAGAAAACCCTAAAAATCCCACCAAACATCTATTAGAAGAGATAAATTAATCTAGTAAAGTAGCAGGAAATGATATAAATATCTAGAAACTGGTTGTATTGTTATATGCCAATAATGAAGTATCAGAAAGGGAAACCAAGAAAATAATTCCATTCACAGTTACTTCAAAATGAATAAAATACCTAGGAATAAATTTAACCAAGAATATAAAAGACTTATCCATAACTTGGAAAATTATGAGACACTGAAGAAAGAAACTGAAGAAGATACAAATAAGTAGAAGCATATACGATGTTCATGGATAGACAGAATTAACATCATTAAAATATCTGTTCTACACAAAGCAATCTACAGATTCAACACATTTCCTATTAAGATATCAATGGCATATTTCAAAGACCTATAACAAATGTTCCAAAATTTATATGGAACCACAAAAGACCCCAATAGCAACACTTATCTTAAAAAGAACAAAGTTAGAGGAATCATGCTACCTAATATCAAACTATGCTACATGGTCATAGTAATCAAAACCACATGGTACTGACATAAGAACAAACATATAGATCAATGGAACAAAATAGAAATCCCAGAAAGAAATCTACGCCTTTATAGTCAATATTCGTCAAAGGAAGCAAAAACATGCAATGAGATAAGGAAGTCTATAAAATAAATGGTGTTGGGAAAATGGGATAGATAATGTGAAAAAAAATGAAATTATACCACTTTCTTAGACCACACAAAAGAATAAACTCAAAATGGACTAAATACTATAATGTTAGACCCAAAGCCATAAAAATCCTGGAGGAAAACAGGCAGTAAAATCTTGACATTTCTCATAGCAATATATATATTTTTGATATTTCTTCTCAGGCAAGGGAAACAAAAGAAAAAATAAACAAATGGGGCATCAAGCTAAAAAGTTTTTGCACAGCAAAGGAAACTGTGAACAAAATAAATAGACAACCCACTGAATGGGAGAACAATTTGCCAATACATCTGATAAGGGGCTAATATACAAAATTTATAAAGAATTTACAAGCCTCAACAACAAATATCAGGCAATCCAATTAAAAATTGAACAAAGGGCCTGAATAGACACTTCCAAAGAGGACAAGAGGACATAGAGAGTAGCCAATAGACATTTGAAAAAATGCTTAATGTCACTAATCCTAAGAGAAATGCAACTTAAAACCACAATGAGATATCACCTCACGCCTGTCAGAATGACTATCATAAATAAATCACCAAACAATAAGTTCTAGTGAGGACAAGGAGAAAGGGGAACCTCTTTGCGTTGCTGGTGGGAATTCAGCCACTGTGTAAAGCGAAATTCATTTTTTCTATTTTTCTTTTGCTACCTGTGTGTTTGGTGTCATATTCAAGAATTATTACCATATTCAATGTTGTGAAGCTTCTGTTCCATCTTTCTTTTAAGAGTTTTTTTGTTTGTTTGTTTTAGGTCTTATGTTTAAGTCTTTGGTTTATTTTGAGTTAATTGTTATATATGGTATTAATGAGGGTCCAATTTTATTCTTTTGCATGTGGATATCCAGTTTTCATAGCACCATTTGTTTAAAATCCTGTCCTTTCCCCATGGAATGGTCTTGGCTCCCTTGTTGAAAATCATTTGACAATATATGTGAGGATTTATTTCTGGCTTCTCCATTCTATTCCATTGGTCTGTGTGTCTTTTTTGTTATGCCAATACCACACTATTTTGATCATTGTAGATTTGTAGTAAGATTTGAAATCAGAAGGTGTTGTTCCTTCAGATTTTTTTCTTCATTTTCAAGATTATGTTGACTATTCATGTTCCCTTGAGACTCCATATAAATTTTAGGATGAGATTATCTGTTCTGCAAAAAAAAAAAATGTCATTAGGATTCTGGTGGGAATTGTATTGGATCTGCAGATCACTTTTAGTGGTATTGAAATTTTAATAATATTATATATGATATTATAAATGAACGTTTATGTAGTTTCTTTTCAGATTGTTCATTGTTTGTATATAGGAATGCAAAGGATTTTTGTGTTGATTTTGTATCCTCCTACTTTACTGAATTCACTTATAGTTCTAATCATTTTTTTTGTGGAATCTTAGGGTTTTCCACATATAAGATATTATCTACAAACAGAGATAATTGCACTTCTTCCTTTCCAGTTAGGGTGCCTTTTATTTCTTTTACTTGCCTCGTTGCTCCAGCTAGAACTTGCCAGAGTTGAACAGAGGGATCCAAGCAGGCATTTCACCGTGTTCCTCATCAATGTTTGGTGTGGGTTTCTCATATATGGCTTTTGTGATGTTGACATAGTTTTCTGCTATTCCTGATCTTGTGAGTGTTTTTTAACCATGAAAGACTGTGGAGTTTTGTCAAATGCTTTTTCTTTCTACTTTTGTTTATCTAAAAGTGTCTTTTTTTAACCATCATTTTGGAAGAATATTTTCTCTAGTTTTCAAATTCAAGTTGGCAGATATTTTCTTTCAACACTGTAATAATGTAATTCCATTGTCTCTTTCTTTGACCATGTCTCTTAACAGTTTATCAAACTTATTGATGCTTTTTAAAAGTATCTTGGGTTTTTAAAAATATTTTAAGCTGGTAGAAGAAATATAGCAGTATAAAAGGAATAGTAAGTTCAAGGAAGAGGCTGATGTACTTAAGAAACAGAAGCAGATTGCTATGTAAAATGAGAAGAAAAGTGGGTAAGAGGAACATGGAGAGGTAGGCAGGGACTACAGTATGCACAGAGTAAGGAGCTTGAGTTTTACTTAAGTTCGTTGATGGGAGTACCATGACCTAATGTATATTTTGAGAATATTACACTTGCTGTTCCATGGAGATTGGGGGGTGAATGTAAGACAAGGGGAAATACAATTTAAGAATTTGAGAAATGTGTTGCCCCAGTCTAAGACAATGTCATTGGTGATAAAGGTGTGGGAAAATTGTAGTATATTTTAATATTAGAATTGACAGACTTTACTGATATACTTGGATATAGGGGTGTGAAAAAGAGACAAATTATGCTTGACTTCTGGGTTTTGACTTGAGCAACCAGTGAAACATGTTACAATTTACTGGGATATGGAAGATGGGAAGGAGCAAGGTTATTAGCAAAGTGGAGATCAGTGGGTCCCTCTGTAACATATTAAGGTTTAAATGATTCTTCAGAAGTCAAGTGGAGATATTAAGAATAATTAATCTTGTGCTTTGGGTGGAAATCAAGCCCAGAGTGAAAAGCAACCTAAAATATAACATGCCCACTGCTCTGTCTAGTGGAAGAAAGAAAAGCAGTATCCTTCCTTACTCATTGGCTAGCCAGTTCCCATTTTTTAAATGTTGCATTAAAAAAGTCTTTTAAAGAACATCATACAAGTGAAATAGGTGCAGAAGATTAAGAGGTGCAAAATGACAGTTATAAAATAAATAAGTCACAGGGATGTGAAGTACAGCACAGGGAATATTGTCAGTTATATTGTAATAACTTTGTATGGTGACAGAAGGTAAGTAGACTTACCATGGTGATCATTTCATAATGTATAAAATATCAAATCATTATGTCACACCTAAAACTAATATTTATGTCTATGATTCAATTAAAAATATTATTTTATTTAACTTTTTCATTTTGGGGGTACTGAGAAGGCATCAAAGATTCAGCAAGTATTACTAGGCAACTTAGAAATGTGAGAAGTATTACTAGGCAACTTAAAAATGGGAGAAGACTTTTTAAAAAAGATTTTATTTATTTACTTTTAGAGAGGGGGGGGAAGGAGAAAGAGAAGGAGAGAAACATCAAAGTGTGGTTGACATTCACACTCTCCCTACTGGGGACCTGGCCTGCAACCCAGGTATGTGCCCTGGACTGGAAATTGAACCCATGACCCTTTGGTTTGCAGGCCCGTGCTCAATCCACTGAGCTACACTAGCCAGGGCAAAAACCTGAGAATACTTTTAAAATACTATTTTATCATCTTCTTCCCACCTTGATTTGATTTCTACTTGTTTCTGAAACAGTACATAGATAATGAGTTTCTTTTTTTCAGATATTGGTACAACTGAACAAGTAAACATTTTATGAGGTAGAGGATTAATTTTTAGTGACAGAGGAGAAACATACATTTGAGAGACATGGTATATAAAAAGTTAAATTAATCTTATGAATAATTTAGGATGTTTGTCTATCCAAATTATAGATCTAATTTAATGAAGGGCAAAATGTTCATATTACATGTGTTTGGTAGGAAAATAGCTGTCAGTGTGATGATGTGGGAAGGATGTTGGTTAGCCCAACCAGGAATGCCCACATGGCTAATCCATTACAAGGTGTCAGTGAAGACCACTCAATAAATTCAATGTCTAATTTATGATGTATTGGTTGTATCACTTTATCAGTTGTTTGACAGATTTAATCCCATAATTCTTTCTCATTAGAGACTTAGTTAAGGCCTCCTGGTTTGGTTAACTCCTTATTTTTGTTTAAAATATTTCAGTACATTAAAAAACGGTTTGAAACTGTTTTTGGAGATGTAAGCCATTCATAGTGACTCTTTCCTGTAGAGAGTTGTGTGTGATTGATCTTTTCATGAGTCAGATGACAGAATTTATTATCTCTTTCAATGTGATTCTTGGTGTAGTAATAGGCATGACAAGTTACCATTTTTCAGGACTATAAGATGCACTTTTTCCCCCTGCCAGCTTGGGAGGAATAATGGTTGCTAATGCTGCTGTTGAGTTCTGTTTACATTTACATTGGTGAAATATTAGGTTATTTATATTATTAAATATTTTACCACATTTTTTGCTTCAAAAATTTTTTTCCTATTTTCCTCCTGTAAAACCTAGGTGCATCTTATGGTCTGAAAAATATGGGTATATGCTTTATTTAAGATTTTAGACTGTTTTCAGACTAGTGTTTGCAATTAGATAGCAGATGGTTAGGACTCTAAGAGAGATACATAGACAAAATCTCATACTGTTATTGTCAGTGAAAGGTAATAAAATAAAATGATTACATTTTGCAAATGAGTTACTCTCTTATATATGCCCTGTATTAATAAAAATAGAATAATTTATTGGTAAAATAAAAGTAGTTTCTTATAAAATAATTTGCAGTTTGTTAAAACTATACAGAATTACCCTGAGTTCTGGGACTTGGCCTAGGATAACATTTCTTTCCAAAGATTTTGAATTCAAGCACACTGAGCTGAGTTTGAATACCTTCCTAGTCCTTTCCTAGCTGTGCAAATCTGAGACAGTTCATTAACTTCTCTTAGGTTAAAACAAGGATAATAATGAATTCTCCCCAGATTATTGTATTAGAAGCCAAATATGTAATGTATCAGATACTGTGGTAGACATAGCTAGTAAAGGCATATAATATGATCTCAAATGGATATTCTGGAAGGAAGTTAATATTTGTAATTCATTTTTATTAAGCATTTTATTTTATGAGTAATGAAAACACTCAGTAAATTTTGCATTTTAATATGGGGTTCCCACTGCTATATAGGAGTTAGGGCCAAAAAATTATTTGAATAATCTCTTAAGAACTGCCTCTTCAATTATTGACAAATGTATAAATTTGTCCTGCAGCACCAGTTCTGTTTAACGAAAGTGGCCTGCTAGGCTCTTGTATTCCATTCCATATTTATATCCTTTGATATTCATATCTTTGCAGAATACATTTATTACTTTCCTGCCCGTATCACCTCAACTGGCTTGTAGAAATGCTTTTATTTTTTCTTATAAAATATTTTTATCACAATAAATATGCCTGTAGGAATGTGTTGAGCATGTAAATATCACCTGTTATGAGTATATTTTTGTGCAAGTAAAGTTCAAGAATCTCAGATATAATACATAAAGTGACAAGGCTTTCTCAAATACCAGATAACACATACCAATCTCTCTGTTACTAAGAAACTGAAACATAAAAAATGATACGCGTTAACATAAGTAACACGTTTCTCCTATAACCCTTATTTTAAGGACAAATAAATCTTTGTACGTAAGACCACTTCATGATTGAAGGTGACAACAATCTCAATAATCAGAACTCATCTGTAAGTCTTACAGGGAAATAAACTGTAACACTGAAAGAAATACTAGATTGATTTAAATGAAATCTCCAGTCCATTATCATGCTATGTTACCAATGAGAGGAATTGTTCTGTGTTTTTTTCTTTCTCTCTGGCTGCATTGTAATAAAGTCAAAAAGACCATTTGTAGAAGGGATGCCTGCTATTCATATATCAGTAATGATGATTACTAGTTAATTCCAGTTTAGGAACATGTCTTAGAAGACCAACATAGCTGAACTGCAAAATGCCCAAGGACAGAGCACAGTGAGACTTTCTTAGGAAGTGTGCTACATTGTTTTGAAGTGGTCAGCCATGTAGGAAACACTGGTTATCTTTTGCGGCATCGGAGGCATTACAAATTTTGCAGCATGTATAGGACTTTTGGAAATGTCAGTTACGATCTCGCAGCAAATGCTACTAGTTTATCTCCTGCATTGTCAAGACGACACTTAGGCATGATCTTGTAGGTCACTTACCTCTTCCTGAATTGGTATAATCCGTGTTTTCCTGCTTTCAGATGTGTGTTAGGCATACCATGTATTTAATTTGCTGGAATGGTTTCTTTACATTTTATTTAAAATTAAGAGGTTAGCTAAATAACTAATGTTACTATGCCCCATAACTACAAGATGATGTATTTCTTTAGAAGTTTAAAAATGTACTGGTTGGTGTTCTTTTGAATAAACTTAACATAGACTAGAAGTTGAACATTTAAAAAACATGACAGATGAAAATGATTCTATTTTTCATAATTAACTAAAATTAAACTATAGTTCTTAAGTTAAAATTGAGTTGGTTTGGATATGGCTTTGCATAAATGGAGGTGAGAATAGATCAGATTTTGACAAAATTTTCAGGTGATTTCTAGTTGACTCTGTGATTCCATGCTTGAATGTTTCTTATGACTCTCTGCACAGAACTGTGCCAGGTAAATAGTAATGTAAATATCATTATTAAAAAGCATATTACTTACCAATATGCACTCAGTGCTTTGCACATGACATTCTATTTTGAGGATCTTCCAACAACTATTACTGTTGAACTTCATAATAACAGTGTTTGGGGCCTGAGGTCTATATATTCTTTCCCAAGTTCTTAATTTCCTTTTGTGTGAAAAATCTTGCCAAAAATTAGCTTTAAGTTTTGGTTTTCCTATTGGAAAGTTTTGTTTTTCTTTCCACTATAGATCACCACATGTGATTTGTACTAGTCTGCAATTTACTCATTTACTAATCTGTTGTTTACTAGTTTACTAGTCTATTGCTATTATTTATATTTATATATATATATCCATGAATTTATATATGTATATAAAATGATAGACATTATATATATATAAATTAGCAGACATGAAGATGCATAATATAGGTTCTTGGTCTATATGAAAAAATATATATATGAAATATATATAAATTTCAGCTTGAAGAATATTCAATAAGCGAGACTATGCTTGACACTGGCTCTCATACTTTAACGTGCCTCAGAGTCACCTGGTGGGCTTGCTTAAACCCCTCTGAGATTTTCTGACCGAGCAGGTGTGAGGTGAAACTCCATTTTCTCAAGGCAATGCCGATGCTGCTGGTCTTCCATACTTTGAGAACCTTTGTCTTCTGAATATGTAAATGAGGAGTGGTTATGACATCCTTCAGTATTGCTTTTTATCTCAGTGAGGTTTTCTGTAACACAAAGTTATAATTATGCACACCTTAAAACAATTAGGGACTTCAGTGTTATAAGCACTCTACATGTATTAGCTCATCTGTTCCTCATTATAACACAGCAATAGGTACCATTATGGGTACATATGAGGAAAGGGGCACAGAGAGACCAAATAACTTGTGTAAAGTCACACTAATAATGGAGTCAGGTGTCAAACTCAGGCAGTCTGACTCCAGAAACCATATTCCTAACCCCTATGCTAGTCTACTAAATCCCTCCATGCACTACAGGAATTATCGCAGTGTAGGAGCTGGCACAAGACCAAGAACCTGTATTAAGCATCTTCATGTCTGATCTTAGCACAGCGATTGGCAAAGAGTGGGTCCTGCCTGAACCTCCTCCTCACACATAGGGCATTGGTACCACATATTCTATTAAATAAGCGTGCCTGGACTAACTGGAAAAAAGTCTCAAGGCCCTTTCTGCTTTTTACTGGGAAAAATACTGTTTGCAATCATCAGTTAGTCATTTAGAGATGCCACATAAAAGGTTTCCATATTTATGACTCTGAAAACCAGCCTCTGGGAAGCAGCACTAATGAAAAAGCTAAGCTTGAAAAAACTGCGCACTCGGTAGTGTTAACTCTTGGTCTGTTTCGGCTTTCCTGAGACTTTGCCTAGAAAATGGTTCCTGAGTATTAAATATGAGTAGGGTTCACTGAATTTTAATAGATATTTTGACATTCATGTTCATATATTATGGAATATATGCTAGAATGCTTTCTTTTATTCAACTCAAAGATTCTTTGAATAATATTCAGAAGATTCATGAATTGAAAAATTGATTTCTTTGTTCTCAACAAAAGTGCAAATTGGAATAAAATTGGGATCTTTGATGAAATTCACGGACAGATAATGGTAAAGGGAAACCTCTTCCTTAAATTACTAAGGTTTATAGAACACTCTGAGATCCTTAACAAGAGCAGGGAAATAAATACTAATATGTGGCCAAAATTTAAGGAAAATATTTGGGTATTGAATAAAGCAAAAAAAAAAATAGGCTAGCTAATATGTATATATTCTCAAATGTAAAGTTTTATAGCTTACTGAGCAAAAAATTAAATATATGAAATATAAGAAGGGAAATACATGTGATTTTGTCAATTCTGGGGGATTAGAATGAATATACAATGTTGACATAATGTGGAAAAGTCTTATGCTTTTATGTTCAGTTCCTCCCCACTTACATGCAATTATTTGTTCCCACGTTTCCCTTTCCTAGACTGTGGCGACTCTGAAATGTGACTGATGAGAAACGCTTCCAGAAACTCCTGTGGGGTTTGACCCAAACCAGCCCTCTGTGAGACTGCAGGCCAAGTCTTTCTTTTCCCTGTGTACATCCTCCCTTCTTTACCAGTATTTCCTTGGATGCATCTCAACACATACTACTCACAAAAATCCTGTACTAAGGGTTGGTCCTTATACTACAACAAATGGATTGCAAGCTCTTCTTTAAACGAGCTGATTGGGATTTAGCAGCCAACTTGGCACCAAGCCCCTCCCTCATTCCCTATTGCGGGAATTTTGAGCTGGCTCTAGGTGAATACTATACCATGGTGTCCAAGGATCCAGAGGTCTAATGTGCAATGGTGTGTTCTGTTCCAAAATGTTCACACAAGTGCTGTCTCTTATAATACTTTTAAATTTTTATTTTTCCATGTTTCCATTTCATATTACATCTCACACTGAGAAACTCGAAATTTATCCAAGTTGTGGTCATACGCAATCAAATTGTAAAGAGGAGACTAAATATATTGATCTCTGCAAAGTAGAACACATATGAAATCCTTATAGGCATTAATCTGTGGACAGATCAAAAGAACAAGCAAAAGGGAATATATCCTAGATGAGATTAAGCAAAACTAAGAAAAATGCTGAGTCTTCATCTCCTAGAAATTGGCCTCTGTGGGAAAGTACATGCTCTAGCCCTGGCTGGTGTGGCTCAGAGGATTGAGTACTGGCTTGCGAACCAAAGGGTCGCTGGTTTGATTCCTAGTCAGGGCACATGCCTGGGTTGTGGGCCAGGTCCCCAGTAGGGGCATGTGAAAGGCAACCACACACTGATGTTTCTCTCCCTCTCTTTCTCTTTCCCTCTCTCTAAAATTAAATAAATAAAATCTTTTTCTTTAAAGTACATGCTTTAGAATTAAAAGTGAAAACTCTATATAACTAAAAAAGTGGATGGTATTTTGGCTGTTGACATAATCAAAGCAGATGAATTTCATGCTGAAAATACAAGAAGGAAAGCAAAATAACAAATGATAAGTGATCAAAAGGAAAGCATCCAGGAGTACAATGTAATGCGTAATATAAAAAATGAATACTGAAATGACCAACAAACCCAAAATTAAGTTTCATAAAGAGCAGTAGTATTTTATGTACTATATGAATACATCAGTTTCTCTCTGAAGGGATTTATGTATTCTGAATAACTAAAGGCAGTCTGAAAAAATATGAAATCAGATTTAA
>PVKM010036354.1:0-14831 GCA_004027735.1 Carollia perspicillata
TTCTATGTACATTATTATGTCTTCTGCAAACAATGACAGTTTTGTTTCCTCCTTTCTGATTTGGATGCCTTCTATTTCCCTTTTTTTATCTGATCGTTGTGGCTAAAAGTTCCAATACTATGTTGAATAGAAGTGGTGAAAGTGGACAACCTTGTCTTGTTCCTGATCTTAGTGGAAAAGCTTTTAGTTTTTGCCCATTGAGTGGGATGTTGGCTGTAGGTCTCTCATATATGGCCTTTATTATGTTGAGGAATGCTCCCTCTATTCCCACTTTGCTGAGTGTTTTCATCGTAAATGGGTGCTGTACTTTATCAAAAGCTTTTTCTGCATCTATTAAAATGATCATGTGATTTTTGTCTTTCCTTTTGTTTATGTGATGTAAATCATGTATAGATTTGCCAATATTGTACCATCCTTGCATCCCTGGGATGAATCCCACCTGGTCATGGTGTATGATCTTTTTAATGTATTGTTGAATGCGGTTTGCCAATATTTTGTTGAAGATTTTAGCATCTATGTTCATCAGTGATATTAACATGAAGTATCCTTTTTTGTTGTATCTTTATCTGGTTTTGGGATTAGGATGTGTTGGCTTCATAAAAAGAGTTTGGGAGTCTTCCACCATTTTGGGGTTTTGGGAATATTCTGTGAAGGATAGAGGTTAGCTCTTCCTTAACTGCTTTGTAGAATTCTCCTGTGAAACCATCTGGTTTAAAGCTTTTTTTGTGTCAGGAGTTTTTTGATTACTGCTTCAATTTCATCTGCTGTTATTGGTCTGTTCAGGCTTTCTGCTTCTTCTACACTGAGTTTTGGAAGATTATATTTTTGTAGAAATTTGCCCATTTCACATAGGTTTTCAAATTTCTTGGCATACAGTTCTTCATAGTAATTTCTTACAATGCTTTGTATTTCTGTGGTGTCAGTAGTACTCTCTCCTTTTCCATTTCTGATTGTGTTTATTTGGGTCCTCTCTCTTTTTTTCTTCATGAGCCTGCTTAAAGGCTTGTTGATTTTGTTATCTTTTCAAAGAACCAGCTCCTGGATTCATTGATCCTAAAATTGTGCTTTTAACTTCTATGTCATTTAATTCTGCTCTGATCTGGATTATTTCCTTTCTTCTACTTGCTCTGGGCTGTCTTTGTTGTTGTTCCTCGAGTTCTTATAGGCATATGGTTAGGTTGTTTGTTTGAAATGTTTCTATCTTTTTTTTGGTAGGCCTGTATTGCAATGAAGTTCCCTCTCAGGCTGCCTTCATTGTGTCCCTTAAATTTTGGATTGTTGTGACTTCATTTTCTTTGTTTCCAGAAACTTTTTGATTTCTTCCCTAATTTCATCCTTGAACCATTCATTGTTTAATGGCATGCTATTCAATCTTTATGATTTTGAGTGTTTTGGTTTTTTTTTTCCCTTGGGGTCCATTTCTATTTTCAGTCCCTTGTGGTCAGAGAAAATGCTTGATATGGTTTCAATTTTCTTGAATTTTTTGAGACTTGTTTTGTGTCCTATCATGTGGTTTATCTTTCAAAATGTTCTATGTGCATTTGAGAAGAATGTGTATTTAGCTTCTTTGGGATGAAACATCTCTCTATATATATTAGTTAAGTGCATTTCATCTAGGACATTGTTCAATGCCACAATATCTTTGTTGATATTTTGTTTGGAAGATCTGTCCTTTTTTGACATTGGGGTGTTAAAATCCCCTACTATAGTTATGTTGCTGTCCATATCTTTCTTGAAGTCCTCCAAGGTTTTCTTTACGTATTTGGGTGCTCCTATATTGAGTGCATATATATTTACCATGTTTATATCTCCTTGATGGATTCTTTCCTCGAGTATTATGAAGTGATCTTCTGGATCTCTCTTTATGGCCCCTTTTTTGAAGTCTATTTCATCTGATATGAGTATTCCTACCCTGGCTTTTCTTCTCTGTTTCTTAGAAAATTTGTTTCCAGCCCTTCACTTTCAGTCTGTGTAGGTGTTTTGTTATGAGGTGGGTCTCTTGTAGGTAGTATATGTGTGGGTCATGCTTTCTCATCCATTCAGCTATTCTATATCTTTGGATTGGAGCATTTAATAAATTTAAAGTTATTATTGATAGGTACTTATTCATTGCCATCTTCGTACCTGTGTTTCTCTCTCTCTCTTGCTCTCTCTCTTCCATCCTTCCTTTCCTTAAAGCAGTCCCTTTAACATCTGTTGCAGAGCTGGTTTGGTAGAGGTATATTCTTTTAGACTTCTTTTGTCTGGGAGGCTCCTTATTTGGCCTTCTATCTTGATTGAGAGCCTTGCTGGGTAAAGTAGCCTTGGTTGCAGGCCTCTGGTTCTCATTACTTGGAATGTTTCTTGACATTCTCTTTTGGCTTAGAGTGTTTCCAGTGAGAAGTCAGCTGGTAGCCTTATCAGGGCTCCTTTGTATATCACTTCCTGTTTCCCCCTTGCTGCCTTTAAGATTCTCTCTTTGTCTCGGAATTTTGCCATTGGAATTATGATGTTTTGAAGTGGGCCTCTTTGGGGTCCTCTTGATTGGGACTCTCTGTGTTTCCTGGGTTTGTGTGACTTTTTCTCTCATCAAATTAGGGAAGTTTTCCATCATTACTTTTCCAAACAGGTTTTCTATTCCTTGCTCTTCTTCTCCTTCTGGTATCGCTATTATACGAATATTATTATGTTTCATATTGTCCTGCATTTCTCTTAATCCCTCTTCATTCTTTCTGAGCCCCTTTTCCTTTTCTTGTTCTTTCTGGGTGTCTTTTTCTCCTTTTTCCTCCAGCTCACTGATCCTATCTTCTGGTTCATTTATTCTGCTTTTTATTCCTTCTACTGTGTTCTTTAGTTCTGAAATTGTATTCTTTGTTTCCTCTCAGTCATTGTTGATAGTTTCTATTTCTTTTTACATGTTGATATAGTTTGCAGTGTGTTCATTGTAGTTTCCCTGTAGTTTCTGATAATTCACTGTGAACTCCTTGAGCTTCCTGGTAACCACCGGTTTGAAGTCACTATCTGATAGTTGACTTGCCTCTATTTCATTTAGCATTATTTCTGAGGCTTCCTCTTTTCCTTTCATTTGGGGATTTTTTCTTGTCTTCCCATTGTTTGTGAGACTCTTCTTGTTGGCCTCAGCTTCTTAAATTGATCTGTTATGACTCCCTGCGTTTATGGTGTGAACTTTTCTGGTAGAAGACCTGTGATATTCAGTGGTGCACTCTCCTTGATCTCCTGAGCTCACTGGTCTTGGGCTGTCATTTAAGTTAGCTCTGTGTTTGTCTTTAGTTTTGATTGTTGTTGGGTCATTCTTTGGTGGGTCCTTCCCACCAGCTGGTTAACTGAGGGTCACTCTGTCCACCACCTCCTGTATTTTTTGTGCTGGTATGGACAGGTTGTGTTGAAGCTGGTTCTTCCGTGTGTACAAGGTTTTAAGGATTCTCTCTTGCTCTTGTTCAGTTGTTTGTTCTGGGTAATTTTCCACTATTTAGTTGTATTTCCAGATAGGTTCTGGATTGAGGTCAGTGTGGCTTCCACTCCCTCCTTTACCTTCTTCTGTCGTTATCTGTTGGTGGTTCTTTTGTTGTTGGGTTCCCTCTTCCAATGGGTATCCTTGTGTTCTCAGGTTCCACTTACTCTTTTTTGTGATCAATTGGATGGGGGAAGCAAAATGGTTTAAGACAGAAAGTCCCATATTCTAATTTTCAAAAACAGTGGTAGAAATGTCTACTCTCTTGAAGAAAAATTCTTGAAGTTTGTTTGTGTGAGTTCTATAGAAAAGAATCACTAATGAAGCTCAGAAATAAATCATCAGGTGATGGGGAAAACCCCAGCCTCTTAGGCTGCCTCTTCTCCTTACTCTCTTCCCCCCATTCTTCTGAGCAGGGTGAGTTCTCAGAGGGCTGTTTGAGGCCATTCAGTCAGATGGAGGGGTGTCCAGGTGGCAAAGGGGGTCCTGGTTCAGGCTGGACTGTAACCTTGCTTCAGGGGGATAGAATGGGTGAGGGTCACACACTGGGTGGTGGGGCATTAGCAGGATGAGGAAAGTGGAGGGGTCTGGAACTAAGCCTACCTCTCAGCCAGAATGCAAAGTAAGTCAAATCTCTTGTTGGTGTTTCCCTGTTAGCTGCACTTGTAAAACACTTTTAATTATATATGACACCTCTGTGAACACATAAACCAATTTTGTCCCTAGGCCAGTAAAATTTAAGAGACGTCTTGACTCAAAATCAAGTTGGCTTTTCGTGTCGAGAGATTCAAAGTGTGAGAGGGATATGATGTGACCATTATTTGGCTTTGAAGATGGAGTGTCCACATGGTAAAGAATGTGGAGTTTGCTTCTAGGAGCATACAGGTGCCCAAGGAAATGGGTACCTTTTTCCTACAGCATAAGGAATCTGCCACACCTATGTGAGCCTAGAAGAGGACTCCATACTCCACAAGAAACTGTGGCCTGGATAATAGCTTGGTTTCATCCTTGGTGGGCAGAGGACCCAGCTAAGCTATACCCAGACTCCTGAATCAGAAACTGTGAAATAATAAATATGTGCTGTTTAAAGCTAAAAAAAAAAACCATCAAGTCAGTCTTGCTAAAGATTTAGCTCTTGTCCATTTCACCAAGAACTGGTTTCTTTTGATTTCCCAAATCCCTTCAGAAATGGTCTTACTGTCCACAAAGTCCGATTTGATCCATCTTTTGCCTATAAGCTAAGCCACTTACTACCTGCCTCTGAATGCCATCATAACTCCAGTTCTGCAGGCTCAGACCTTCAATTTGCTCTGGCCAGTTCTTCAATATACCATGCTTTGTTTCCTTTCACAAAACTTATCTTTGGCTGGACCTCTCCAGTTCACCCATTTGTTTACTTCTTTGTTGTCTATTTCCTCTCAAGAGAATGTAAGCACCAGGAAAACAGTGACCTTGAGTTCTGGTTTACTCTGAAAGCCCCTGTATCTATAGCAGTAACTGGCACAGGGCTGGAATTCAATAAGCATTTGTAAATGAATGAATACATAATCATGACACTGGGTTCTTGCGAATTCATCTGCCAATGTGTACAGAGATCTTGGATTTTGAATTCACACTATGTGCTTGTCATTAAAACATGGGGCCCCAATAGCATGCTTAAATCCTCTAGTGTTTGTCTGCTCACTTACCAGAATCCAGTCTTCTTACCGAAAGATAATACAGAGTAGTATTTAAGAGTTTGAGCTCTGAGGGTAGAATGCCTCCATTCAAATCCCAGTATGCCATTAAGGACCTCTGGACTTGGGCCAGGTAGCAAGTGGCTTAATCTCTCTGCGCCTTACCTTACTCATCTGTAAAATGGGGGTCATAATAATAATAGCTACTACCTTAGGAGGCTGTTGTAAGGATTAAATGATATATAATGCACATAAAGAATTTAGAATAGCACCTGCAATAGCTCTTGCTATTATCCTACAGCTATTTGAGGATCTTCAGAGTCCCCAGGAGCTCTTATGTTTAGAGTTGCACCCATCTGATCACATATTAAAAACCAATCACATTTCACATGAAATGTCTTTTGTGCTGTAATCATTTTCTTTTATCATGTAAACTTCATTACATTTAAAAACTGAGCTGTGGTTGACCATTTGCCATAATGTTACATTACTTAGACATTGTCTTAGTTTCAGCTTTGTGATTTTTGATTCATGTTTTGCAGTGACTATTATTTTTCAGGGATCACATGTTTCTGAAGCACTTAAGAAGCTCAGGCATTTTGCAGGAGTAACACAGCTCTGCAGATGTAGCTCCCCGGTCCAGGCTAGGGAGGACCTGGCTACCAACTACCCATGGCTCATGAAGCCACTCTGCTTACCATTGATGTGAGCCCCTGGCTTCACCCATTCACCAAACAAAATGGGCTCTGTTGCCATGGTGACTGTAATGATCACATCTGCACCTGTCACAGCCTCCTGGACTGATGAACAGACCTGTACTTCTCCTTGCACTGTTTCTGCGAACTTCTCAGCATTTTCTTTGGTGCGATTCCATATCCTCACCTTTATTGGAGATAACAAGAGGGACATTAGGGTCATGACTGTTTGGCTCTTTATATTTCATCAAGCCTAGGGGTGACAAGGAAAGCTGAACTACCCTAGGGTCAGGGCTGTGCTTAGTTAAATCATCCTCTAGGGAGAACAGACATTTCATCAAGGATACACCATTAATCTGGGCAGACATCTGGCCACATATTTGAAAATAACTTTTCTCTAGCCCTTCCTTCTTAAAGAAGGAGAGAAGTTTTTCAGTTCTAGCTCAGTACATACAGAACATGAATTTGCTACCTAGCCCACTAATTAGCAGAGCAAGTTCTGGATCTGGATAGGGTTAGAATCACTTACTGACCCTAAAGTTACTTAACCTTATTCAGCCTAAGTTTTCATGACTGTAAAATGCAAATGATAATTGGGCAAAGTTAACATGAAAGTCATTGCTTGAAGTTTGAGCCCCTGTAAAGGAGTCATAGTGGGTATGGACTTGTCTATGGCAGTGCCTTGCATGGAATAACTTGATCTCTGAAGGGTATGTAGGGAATTAAAGATCAAAAGCATTTGAGAAGTAAGTGGTTAGCAGATGACAAGGCCAAGAGTAGTAACTACAGGTAGAATCCTGGAGGTGGGACTTGATAGCTGGCTTAGTAGATATCCATGTCTGGGGAGGGGGTTATTAGCCTTCAACTAAAAATAAGACCTAACCAATCTCTCATAAGGAAATATAATAAATATAGACATAAACATTATATCTAAATAAGTTCATCAACCAAGGTGAAAACAATACAATATGCCCAGTCATAACAGAATGGTTAACCATACCACCCCTCTTGATTGAAAGTTAAGCAAATATTGTATAAGTATTAAGGAATCTGTAAAAATAATAATGTTAGAACATTTAATAAGCAGACAGGATATATAACTCTGTATATCTAACATGATTAAAATGATGTTATAAAAAGATGGAGACAGAAGACTGAAAATGTGAACTGTTGTTTTTTTGAAAACAGATAAAAGGATATTTTTCTTTTGTTTTCTTCCTTATATTCCCCATTTTCCAAAGCAGAGGTACAATTTTTATCCTAAATAAAATCATACTTCAAATATGCTCCATCTCTCTCACACGTGTACAAAAATAAAAAGCAGACACAAATGTTCCCAGTAGGAAGTGTGAGCCACAACTAGAGAAAGGCAGGCCCATATCTGGGCTAGAGAAGGGGGATGCTGTGGCCTCCTGCTCTCTAGGTCTCATTCCCAGTTCCTGGAACCGTAACTCCAAATACTTAAAGACTCCCAAATTCTCCTAAGAGAAGCAGGGAAAGGGGCCAAAAGGATAAATGAGTATACTATATAATAGAATAATAGAATTCTTTAACTGAGTAGGCTGACTGCATCCTTAGGTAAACCCTGTGAACTGAAAAGAGGTGATTCAGGCCTTCTCTCTACTGTTCACCTAAAATGGGACTTCTGGGCAAGTCATTAAAAGAATGATCTAGCCCTGTCCAGGTGGATAATGTTGGGAGCATTGTCCTATACACCAAAAGGTTGAGGGTTCAATCCCCAGTCAGAGAGCATATGAGATCAATGTTTGTCTCTCACATCGATGTCTCTCTCTTCCTTCCTCTTTCTCTAAATCAATAAACATACCCTCAGTGAGGATTAAAAAAAAAAAAAGAATGGTCTAAATGGGACTCTCCACCTAACTATTTCAGCATAATCCATGTTGTAGTGACAGAACAGAAACAAAGGTCATGGTAGCTCCCCGACCTCCCACTTCCCAGCCTGCCCTAGACTTACCTCCTCATAGGAAAACTGCTCTGTGAAGACCTCATAATGACTGTAGGCCTGGACCCCAGCCCCAAGGATGCACAACACTTCACTGTTGGGTGGTTTCAAAAACTATTTGAAAGAAATGAGAAGGAAAAGATCAAGGGGGACACTGGCAGCTCTATGAGGAACAAATAGTTTGCATATTAGGTGACTCCTGCCTTGTCTTCAGCTCCCTCAAGAACTCTTGAGCAACAACTGTCCTGTCCCCCAATCCCTGTCCCTTTGTAACCACCATTTAACTCTGTTTTCACGAGTTTGGCTTTTTTTAGATTAAACCCTAGAGATCTAATGCATGGTATAGTGAATATAGTCAACAATATTGTATTATAATCAGCAAATTATTCTAACCACTAAAAAGAAAGGATAATTATATAAATGATAGATATACTAATTATCCTTACAATGGCAACCATGTTACAATCTATAAATATACAAAATTAACATTGTACTGTTACAGGAAATCGAAATGACCAGACACCGGAGGGGTTAAGAGCATGATCCTTTATTCACGCGTAGTCCCAGAGTAGTCCAACTCCAAATTCTGGGCCCTGAACAAAGAGTTGCAGGTCTTTTATATACTCTATTCCTACGTGGCTACCTGGCAGAAGCGAGATACAGAAGCAGAATGCAGGGGAACGCAGGGGTTAATTCAGATTTCTTTGTTTGGTTAGTTACTACCCTATGTTCTGACTGGTGAGGGCCGGACCGTTTAGTACCTTATCATTTGGTGCTCACGGGCTGGCCTTGGCGCTTTCACTTAGGGGAGGGGGACCCTGTGCTCTGGCCTTGCCGTTTGAACTGGGGGAAGGGGGACCCTGTGCTAAGGCCTACTGGGTTTAAGTCATTTTTCTATATCAGTACCCTTTAAATTTATAGTGTTAGATGACAAATATATTTTTAAAAATCTCTTGGGAAATCAGGGAGATGTCATTTAGTGTTTCCATTCCTCTTGGGAGAGTAGGGAGGGAAGATGCTTTCACTGAGCACCTAATATATGCCAATGATTTATCTGCATAATCTCATCTAGTCCAGACAATGACCATATCAGCCAGACATTCCTATGTCTATCTTCCTCTTACTGATGAAGAAATTGAGATCCAGAGAGGTTAAGTAACTTGCTCAGGGCCCTACAACTATCCCATGATGCAGGAGGGCTATAAAACCACATCTTTCATTCTCCAAAGCCCATATTCTTTCTCCTGTGCTGCCCCACGGTTGCCACCCACTTCTCATAGCTCTGGAATCTAGGTGCCCTTGAGACCCAGGGTTCTCAGCTGTATTTTCTGAGACCCTTTTTGTTTATCCTTTTTCAGCCTCTGTCTTCCTTTAAAGAGGAATGTAGAGCTGATATCTGTGGCACTGACTGAGGGGTATGTGTGTCTGCATTTGGGAGTGGAGTTCTATTATCAACTCATCTTGCCATCTCAGGGAAGTCTTTCTGACCTCCCTGATAGGATTCACCACTTCATAGCACTTATTTGTTACAGTTTTATTTTCCTGTACTGATCTACAGGCCCCATGAAGACAGGAACTATCTCATTTGCACATATTTGGCACATATATACTATTACCTATATGAAACAGAGCAGGGTTTCTTGACCTCAGGACTATTGACATCTGGACTGAATAACTCTTTCTTGGCAGGAAGTGGGTGGGTGGGCTGTCCTGTGCATTACAACATATTTAGCCGCATCCCTGCTCTTTCCTGCAATGCTAATTACTGAAATTCTGAAGTGTAGCCTTAAAGTAAACATCTTCTTAATCATTAATTACTGGCAAAAAAGTCTCAGGAATATTACCAGATGTTCTCCAATAGCTTCAGGAGAAGTACCTGCTCCCTGCTGGCAGGTACTATATCTGATTTTACTCTGAAACTTAGTTCAAAGAATCTGCTTTGAAAAGGTTTCAGAATGACAACATCCACAAGACTACCACTCTTACACATCTGTCCAATAAGGAGAACTAGGTGATTTTTTCTTAACTAAATCATTTTTTGTTCTCAGTTAATATCAATCTATTCTTGGAAGTATATACTTGGGCTTCAGAAATTGTTACAGTGTCCTGTAAAAATAACCTTCAATCCCTTAAACTAAATGTCTAATTTTGATGGGTTGCCTTACTTGATAATTTGTTGTCTTGGTAGTAATATAATATTTGATATCTCTTTTTGTAAACAGTATATTGTTTATAAGATTTATTAAATCATAACAGGATTAGTGGCACTTCGTTCATTTCCTGTAGGCATGCAGATAATTTTAAAAAACATAGATAAATGTTAGTTTCTCACTTAAAGAGTTGGAAAGTCTGTGTTTCCCTTGCATTTGCATGGTCTGGCTGGCCCTCCTAGCTCTCTAGCCCCTTCTCATGCCTTGCTCTCCTGTCTTCTAGCCACACTAGTCTCCTTGCAGTTTCCCAAGCACATGTGCCTCTGTCAAACACAGGTTCTTTGCACAGGTTGTCTCCTCTGCCTGACACTTTCCCCCCTGCCCCTCAATGACTAACTACTAGTATCCTCCAGATCTCAGCTCAAATATCCCTTATACAGGAAAATTCTTCCCAAGACCCCTGTTTTACACTCTCATTGCACTTCATTCCTTTAATTCAATGTATTTGGCAGGGTTTCAGATTTATTGATGTGATCTTTGGATTAATATTTGTCTGTCTAAATAGACTTGGTGCTCCCTACTGGCAGATACTATATCTGATTTTACTCACCATTCTGTGTCTGAGCACTGAGCCTGGCACCTGGTTGGCATTCAAATATTTGTTGAATACATGCATGCCAAGGATAAACCCTGATATATAGTATCACCCTGAGGAAGCGTGTTAGACCCCCAACTCAGGTTCTATTTAACCTAAATGCAAAGAAGGTACAATGTTAGTCAGACCTGGGAATTCCTATGCTTCTCCTCCCGAAAGCCCTAAATGAAAGAGAAGAGGTGAAAAAGAAAACACTGTACTCTTACAGAGCAAAAAGTAAAACAGACTCTTTGCTCCTTACAGAATACCCTATCTGAGCCCCTGGAAATACAGCGGTGGAGTTTCAGCCTACACTCTGAACCGTCAGTCCAATAATTCTCAGCTCTTCTGGGAGTGCAGGTTTTTGTCAATGCAACAAAGCACAGTGGAACCAAGATGTGGGTCTAGACTAATTTGGTTCCCATACCGGGTTGATCATCAGAATAGACCAGAGGCTATTTAAAAAACTAGGTTCTTGAGCCCCACCCCAAGTGATTTTGATTCAGAGTTTCGGGAACCTAAATTTTTTTCTTTTAAACTTCCCAGATGATACTGCTGCATGGCTTGGGTTGGAAGCTACTGATCTGGGACAAGAAGACCAGGCAGCCTTGGAAGACCCCACAGCTGTCTGGTGTGTGACTTCAGGAAACCCCGGTCTCCATTTCCTTGTGCATTACATAAGGTCAATAATATTTGCTCTGCCTTTCTCACTAAAATCCAAAGATAAGTCAAGACATTGGGTTGGAAATTATTTTGAAAAGGACCAGAGTCATTTACCAGTGTAAGGCAGTGTTAGAGTCACTCTGTTCCTAAGTTACCAATGAACATTTCTAAAGGAGCCCATTTATCATTTTAATTTGAGTTGGGCCTGGGTATAATTTTTAAAAACCAGTTCATCAAGGTTTGTACCTAGTCTACTCCGTCTTATCCAATTACCAGACTAATCCTCACCTTTCCTCCCCATTAATGCACTCACAATCTGCACACCTGGTCTTTGCTAGTCCCACCCTCTGCTAGATCACATTTCCTTCTTACTTACATCTCATAAACCAGCGTCCCTAGAACTTGTCCTTCTCTATTTAATGAGAAAGATTCCGGATTCTTTATATTCCCCATACTCAGTTTTCTAGGTGTCCTCTTCTTAGCTCTAAAACTCTTCTAACCTCTAATAATACTGTTATAGGATGCTCTGACTCTCCTTAGGAACAGCATCACTCCATCATTTCCTTCTGCTTGGGGATTGCATCCTTTCCTCCCCATTCTACTCACTTCCTTCAGTCTTTACTTAAATGTCACCTTCTCAGTGAAGTCTCTTCTTGATAATTTAAAATGTCATCCCTCCCCAATACTCTCAATTTTGCTTCATTTTCATGCTTCCAATATACTATTTGTTTTTTGTTGCTGGTGGCAGTGTTTTTCTTTTAAAGCAAATCCTGACATATTGTTAAACTCAAAAGAGGTTTCTTGTTTGCTAATTATCTTTTCAGCAGATCATACTATGTGTTTTATTTATTGTCTAACCTCCCCTGTATGTACTTGTTTTGTTCACTGCCACATCCTCAACAGTGACCGCCAAGTGGCAGAGTCTCAGTGAATACCGGCTGAATGAACATGGAGTCTAGCTTGGATCTGTTTGGCTCTCTCTCTGCTCCTTATACAGTACTGGCTGTAGCCTACGGGGCAACCATAGACTTACCAGCAACTGTGTGGTACAGGGGCAAATAGCAGTCTTGGGAGTCAAAGGGGTCAAATTTTAAATTCTTGCTCTGCCATTTAGTAGCTGTGTGATCCTAAGCAACTCATATACCCTCTCTGAACCACATTCCCTATTCCTGGCAACTAGAGGTAGTGATATCTACTTTGCAAGACTGAGGTGAAGATCAGGAATAATGCATGTAAGGTACCTGGAATTTGGATATGCTCATTAAATGGTAGTTAATAAATTTGTGAAACACTGTGTTCACCGGACACCCCATATTTGGCATGTGGAGTTCCAGCTCTGTCCAAAGGAAGACTAAAATAAGTTCCCCACCTCTCCCTTAGACATTCAAGCTTGAGACACCTGATCCAACCCACCAACTCACCTCAACAACACAGCCAACCACTAATCTTACCTTGGTGGCAATGGCAGACACTGCAGCTGTTCTCTTTGCAGTTATGATATTCCCATCCATGACCTTGGAGAAAAAGACAGTGAGCAAGGAGCACCCCTATCCACTACTTAAGTGAAGAGAAGGCACTCTAAGAGTATCCCTAGGAAGTATTATCGCATCCTACAAAGAGGAGGGGCTTGGTGTCAGACCTGTATCCAATTCCTCCACTTACAATAAATGTAACTTTGCACCAATATATTAATCTCTAAGCACTTATTTTCTTCACCTGTAAAAACAAAGAAAATGCCAACCATTCAGAGACTTTTGTGAAGAAATG
Source organism: Carollia perspicillata (assembly GCA_004027735.1). NCBI lineage: Eukaryota > Metazoa > Chordata > Mammalia > Chiroptera > Phyllostomidae > Carollia > Carollia perspicillata. The sequence continues at coordinate 13,000 of PVKM010036354.1, forward strand.
TACTGACATACATGAAAACATCTAGCACATGGTGAACCCTCAAGAATCACCCATTTTCTTGCCCTGGGATTCTCAAAACACCAAATTAAGGAGGAACCTGAGGAATAAGTCATTTGACATCTGTGCAAGGGCCATGAAACTCCACCTCAGTGGCTCTCAACTCCTCCTATACATTCAGGGAGATTTGTGACAATACAGATACTGAGATAGGACCCCTTGATGAACTGAATCTTACTCTCTGGGATGGCAGGCAGACATCCTTGTTTTTAAATTCTCCCCAAGTGATTCTGAATTATGCCTGGCTCTTCTCCTCTGCTTATAAGTTGTTCATCTTGATCCTCACTGGGAGGTATCAGTATTCTCATTTTATAGACAAGAAAGTGGATCCCTTATTACTGAGCAGATTCAGAAAAGATCTAAAGCCTTGTCATTTAACTGGGAAGTTTGAGCTGGTCCCACTGTTCTGGGAAACCACTGATGGATGTTATCTCCGTATGATCAGTATAGGTGGGAAGAGCCAGATGTTCTTCCCAGAGGAGAAATGAACAGTTAGGTTCCTTGGGGAGTAGGAAGAGCTAAGGACCCAGGGGTGGTTCAGGTGAAATTGTGATTGTCCTTGTCCCTGACGAGTTCTCAGCTGCCTGGGATCACAGTCAGCCTGGAGGGTACAGAGTACACATTCCTGGGTCTTTCATTAACCACCTGTGTGATGTCAAACTAAGTTACTCTGGGACTGCAAGAGAAATTGGTGGGGGTGTAATAAAAAAATCCCACAGAGGGACAGTGAAATAAATTAATGAGATTGTTTCTCCTGCCTGGCACACAGTAAGTACTCTCAGCAGGTGGCAGTTAGAAAGGCAGTATAGCAGAGTCTTAAGAAAGTACAGGCCCTGGACTTAGACTGAGTAGGTCTAAAGGCCAGCCATGCCTCTTATGAACTGCCTAAGCCTGGGTAAGTAAATTTGGCATACTTGTTTTATGATTCAGTTTCATTATCTGAAAAATGGGTGTAATAACATTACTTACCTCAGCATGGTTGTGTTAAAAAGTTAATATATATGAAGTGTTTAGAACAAAGCCTGACACACACAAAATGCTCAATAAAAGTGGGCTACCACTATGGTCTTATACTGTTAAATGTTAAAACAGAACACTGGGTACCCCTCCGAAAAGATTCCCAGGGGTTACAGAATACCCCTTTTCCTCCACGTTACAGAGATTCACTAAATATTTCCTTGGCTACTGGCTTTGTTCAAGTTGCATTTTGCAGTAACTGGTATAGGGTCAGAGAGAATGATGAGATTACCTCTACAATGTCACACGCTTGAAGCAGCAGTTGGCTTTGTTGTTGGGTTATGGATCTAGAAGCAGATTCATGGTCACGGATAACCTTCACTACCATTGGTATCCAGCCACTTAGAGAAGGGCATGTGTAGTCATAATCAAAACTCCCCTGGGTTCATGGAGAATTAATTCCTAGCCTGGCTCTGGGCTAGGGGCCCACTCCACCCCAGGGCAGGGAGTTGCTCACCGCCAGAAGGGAGCCATTGCTTGGCTCAAAGAGTAGCACAGTGGCCTGGTGGGAGGGGACAGTGGAGGTGGTGCTGTGACCCTCGTAGAAGGTGACCAACTTGGTGGTCAAAGCGTCCTCTGCAGCACTGTAGGCAGGCATGACCCCCAGGAAACTACAAGGAGAGAGGGAGCAGCTTCAACCTCTCCCCACCAATGCTGGCCCCACATACCTTCCTTTTTCTTTCCTTATTACTGCTGTACTGGCCTTCTCACACCCCCATTCCTCTACCCTTCCCTTTGGCAATATGCACAGCAAGTTC
>PVKM010036355.1:0-14834 GCA_004027735.1 Carollia perspicillata
GAACTCAAATGGAAACACTGGCCCTTCTTGGATGCTGAGCCTGCTGACCGTCCAATCCTTGGCTCTCCTGGGTCCTCAGCTTGCCAACTCACCTTGCAGATTTTGGGGTGCCCACCTTCTAATTTCTGAGACACTTTTTAAGAATCTCGCTCTTTCTCTCTCATTCTGCTTCTCTGGAAAACCCCAACTTGCACATTCCCTCTCCCCAAGTTCCCGAGCTCCTGCTCCCTCTCCTTGACCTGTTTGCCTTCCATGGGACCGTACATCTCTTAGTAACACCACACTGGGACACCCTTCTGAGGCTATTCTGAACTCTAGATCAACTGTTTGAAATTTCTGGTTCCAAGCTTGTTTTCATTGTGTGTGTGTGTGTGTGTGTGTGTGCGCGCGCGCGCGCGCCAGATCCTAAGAAAAAAGATAAATGAGAGCAAGTTGGGGAAGAAAATGGTATGTGAGGCCATGGTTGATGTGGAACATCTGAAGGAACTCCTCTGTGGGTCATGCTCTTGACCAAAACTCCTGGTCCTTGTTTGGTTTTGCTCTTATGGGCTGTTTCTATATACATCTGTTGTGTTTTCAAAAAATCAAGGGAAAGACCCATTGCTAGGAACACACTGATCACCACACAGCTGCACAGTTTACCATGTGAACAAGATGAAGTTTCCATCACTGCACTGGAAATAAAGTGCTTGGAGTAGCAATGGGTGCCCACTTCCACAGAAAGGCACATCTGCCTTCGAGCCGTCCGGCTGGGGAAGCATTTAGAATTTTCTGATGCCTCCGTGGCTCTGTCATAAGATTTGTCTTGAGCTTGTTGGAAAGTATTTATCTGAAGCCTTCTTGAGCCTTCTTCTGTCTGATATGTCATAACTTTTACAACACAGAAATCACCAAAATGAAGCAGAGACAACTCAGAGATTATCTGCCAGTTCTCCCAAGCCCACCGGCCACTTAGCCGAAGAGTGCACCCTGTACTTTACGAGAGCAGAACTAGCCCGTGGGAATGAAATAAAGCCCCGCACTCCGTGGCAGTCCATAATGAACAAAATAAATCCCATTGTTATGCAGATGTTCCGCAGGGTCTGTCAGCACGTCAAGGAAAATTTACTCCCTGTCTCTGATGCTGGAGACAAACAATTCCACAAGATGAAAAACATCACTGAGGAGAAAGCAGAACCTAGTTCTGTCTCCCCAGGGAAGGTTGCTCTGCACGTGGAGGGTGCACTTTCATAACAGAAATGCCTCGTATGCCGTTTTTCTCCAGCAACGATGGACAGGGACGCTTTTTTTAGGCCTAGTATTTTCACCTGGAAACATTTACTGGGAAACAAGGCAAGACTATCCATTTTGGGTTGTTTTACGTGACAAGTTCTATGTTGCTTTGTGGAAACCAGAGATTATTTACAGTCCCTCAGTCTGTGTGACTTGCCTCCCTCTTTAAAGAAATCCAGAAATGATTCTTTCCAGTGTCTTCCAGTGGCAGCTACTCTGCCAGCTACAGCAAACATTGCCAAAGCCTCAGATTCCTGATGGTCTCTCTGAAGAGCCATCTCCCCTCACCTCTGTGTCTGGTTTGCTAAAATTCAGAATCTGCTGTGGTTCCTTAGATGATGCCAAGGAGTTATGTATTCGGGTCTCCAAGCCACCTACAGTTACTCATCTTGGCTATGATCTGTACTGTACCCAGTCCTACTGGTCATTTCAACATAAACCGTGTCTCTCTCCTTTCATTTTATTTGGAGGGAGGTGCTCTTCACCAGGAACTACTTTCTCATTAGATGGCTTCGTTAAGATCGCCAACTTGCTTGGCTACAGAGACCTTCTATGAATCAAGAGTGGCTGGGCTCTAGCCATTCAGCCCTGTGGATTTCCCTGGCAAGCCCATCAGCCAGGTTCCCTGCCATCTGGAATGCACCTGATTTGGCCCCAAAACTGTATGCATTGGCACCTTTCCTTGGCCTCTTTTTTTAAGTAAAAAAAGCAGAAGTGGTTATTAATTTCTCTATGAAATATTCCTGAAGACCTAAAGGAGAAGATAGCTTACTTTGCTTTCTCTGGATTTCCAGGAAATCATACCAAGCAGCAGGTAGACAAATCTCAGAAGTATAGAATTTACGCCGGAGCCCTACTGAAAAAAATCATCCGACTTTAATTGCTAAGAGGGCAAGTAAAATGTCTTCTCTTCTCACATTTGCTAAAGCAAAGAGAATCATGCTAGACAATGAGTCTGCAGTGGGCCTAGGCGGATGAGCTTGTTATAGAAGCCAACTAATTCCAACCGAGCATCTTTATTTAGCTTGGGCTCCTCTCTCAGTTCCTGCATAAATTTACTCTAAAATCATAAAGCAAAAACATAAAAGGAAAATAGCAACAGTAAAGTAGCTATGCCACAAACTCAACAACAATTATATATTCTATCTAGGGCACACTTAACTCTCTAATTGCTAATTGTAATTTAAATGAAAACATGTGCTTCTTGTTAAATTCATCAACTACACTTTTAAGTGCTACGGAGGAGAACTGTGATTAAGGCTGAATCCACACCTCAGGGTTTTGACAACCACAGGGCTCAAGCGGTTATTGGGATGTCATCTAAGTTAGAGGTTCTTATCGGGACTGTTGCTTTTCAAAGCAGATAACTCATCAGGATGAGGAGGGACCATGTGGGAGAAAGCACTTGGCCAGCATCCTTTGCACGTTATATGCTGCTCTTTCCCACGTGTCCAATTGTTAATATCCTTAGATGTTCATCTGGATGCAGCCCTATTTAAATCCAGCCCTTTGTCTGCTAAAGATATTCTGCGGAGTTACAAAGTTCTGGAGCAACCTCCAGACCAAGGAACTGGTTCTCTCTGCATTCGCTCTCACGCATGCTAACGAGCAAGACAATAAATAAGGTGTTGCTTGTGAAGATCATGCAACAGATAACGTGTGAGGACGTAATGCAGCTGTCTGGCCTTGAGTAGTTGCTTGGCAAACATCGGCCTTATCCTCCGATCTGACAAGTACAAATTTGATATTAAAGATTAAAAAGTAAAATGCTCCTTCATTCAGCTTTGTTTAAGGAAAAGCCAATCTTAAAACATAAAAGTCTGAAGTAGAGAACTGTTTTCAAGAGCAACATTACTTTCAGTTAGATTTAGTAAGAAGTAGTTAATCAAATTTTATTTTCTTTATGTTTTTATTGGGCTAACAAGAATGATTTGTAAATAGCTCATTAACTCACCTATATGGAAAAATGTTTGTAAAGTGTTTGGGAGTCTGTATTTAGTCTAGGTTCTCCAGAGAAACAAAATCAATAGAATATGCACACACACACAAGGGGGAGGCCCCCCAAACCAAGAATCATCTTTTGGAGGGCAGGCCCCTCTTATGGCAGGCTTCCCCCGCTAGGTGAGTGTTCTAAGAACCCGTCTGTATCAGGGTAGCAGCTGACATTGTTGTGTGAGGTTGTGTTCACTTTCGGTGAATTTTCTTTTTGAAGACTCTTTCAGTGCATTCCCCATTTCATGATGGGTAGTTTGCAAGCACACCTGCCCACACTGCACTGAATATTCCACAGTTTTTGAACAAAACTGGCCTGATTCCCATGCCCCGCCCTCTCTGTTCACCTGATCTCACTCCAAGTGACTTTTCTTTCTTTCCCTGGATAAAAAAAGTCCTCAAAAGAAAATGTTTTGCCAGTATGAAAGAGTGAAACAAAACATGGCAGAAGCACTAAAAGGTATAAAAATCAATGAATTCAAAAACTGTTTTGAGTAGGGAAAAAATGTCTTGATAGGCTTACTGCGTCAAATGGAGAATACTTTGAAGGCGACCGAAGTTTAAACATGTAAGAATAAATACAGAATTTTTTATAAATAAATTCTGTTTTGTAGGTATACACACACACACATATACTTATATATACCCATACATATATATATTCACTCATATATATATGAGTGAATTTATTACAAGGAATTGGCACATGTGATTATGGAGGCTGGCAAGTCCCACGATCTGCAGTTGGAAAGCTGTGGACCCAGAAAGCTAATGGTGTAGTTTGTCTGAGTCCAAAAGCAGGAGGAGACTGCTATCCAGCTCACAGTCAGGTAAAGAGAGAATTGTCCCTTCCTCCGCCTTTTTGTCCTGTTCAGGACTTCAATGGATTGGATGAGATGCACCCACATGAGGGAGGGCAATCTCCTTTATTAACTGATGGAAATGTTAATCTCATCCAGAAACCTTTTCACGTACACCCAGAATAGCATTTAACCAAGTATCTTAGCACCTGTGGCCCAGTCAAGTTGACACATAAAATTGGCCACTACAGAGCCTAAGATTATCTTATGGAACATTTAAAGCCCTGCCACGATATACATGCCATGGGAAGTGTGTAGGTTTGGAGTCAGGCAGATCTACACTGAATTCTGGTTCCATCACTTACTCGGTCCGAGTCTCTGGACATTGACATGACCTCACTGAGACTCAGGCATCTTAATGGCCCACTGTGGACCATATTAACTACCCGCCCAGTTCATTATGTCTGTCACTTGTGTGCTTGCAGTTGCAACCAGCATGCCTCGCCCATGGAAGTACTTAGTGCTAGAACCACCAGCCTCTGTCCATGTGGCACCAGGGGGATTTGGGTTTGTTTTCCGTTATTGTGACTATGATGAGAACACTGATGGCAAAGACTTAGTGAGCTGGAGAGTTGGTCCAGCTGGCTGGTCCCTCCATTCCAGACACTTTTCGTCCACATTTTCATTCACTCTTGTTCACCTTCTGGGATGCATGCTGATCCTTGAGTACTCAGTCAGAACTGCCTGGCATGTGCTAACTCATAGACACAGGGAACTCCAAATCTTTTTTCTTCCCTGTCCCCTCCTGGGGCCTGGAAACTCTCCTTCGGATTGGTTATGGGTTGAATTGTGTTTCTCCAAAATTCCAATGTTGAAACCCTAACCCCCTATACCTCAGAATGTCCCTGTTTTCAGAAATAGGGTCTTTCAAAAGATTATCAGTAAGTTGAAATGAGGCTTGTAGGAGTGGGTCCTAATCCAGTCTGACTGGTATCCTTACAAGAGAAGGAAATTTGGACACACAAAGAGATGCCAGGAGTGTGTACACACAGAGGAAAGAGGGTGTGAGGACGCAGAGTTAAGGTGGCCATCGCGACCAACGAGAGGAGCCTCAGGAGAAGCCAACTGTTCCACCAGCTTTACCTTGGACTTCCAGCTTCAGGAACTGAGAAATAAAATTCTATTGTTTGTCACCAACTCTATAATACTTTGTTTTGAAAGCCGTAGCAAACTGATACAGGATCCTTAAAATAAAAGGTCTGTTTACACACTCTTTCCTGGACAGTAGTGGGCTCCCACAGGTAGCTCCACTCACTGCTTCAGTGGTGACTTTCCTTCTGATCAGTGATGATGGTAAATAACTTTCTGATAACTCAGGACCCTGGAAGGAGGAGGAAATGTAAGTTTACCCTCCAGTGCAGCATCCCTCTACTCTGCAAAGCACTCGCTGTCCTGCTTGTCACAGAGTAGTCGTTCAACGCACATCTATTTTCTTTTCTGGCTTTACCCTGTACGTTTATTTTTTCTTCCTCACTGCAGCTATACCCTGTACCCAGCTACTTCGCCTTACTTCGTCTTTTTTTAAATCCTCACCTGAGGATATGTTTATTGATTTTAGAGAGAGAGGATGAGAGAAATAGAAACATCGACGTGAGAGAGAAACATTGATCCATTGCCTCCTTTATGCGCCCCAGCTGAAGATCGAACCCACAACCCAAGTATGTGCCCTGACCAGGAATCCAACCCACAACATTTTGGTGCACAGGACGATGCTCCAGCCAACTGAGCCACTGGGCCATGGAGGAAGGACCTTACTTTCTTTCTTGAATTTTCTTTTTAAGCCTCGAGCGCACAGAATTTGATTTATTTTAATTCTTGGTTCTTCAAACACTCTGACCATTGGCCCATGCATGACCCTTTCGAAAAAGATTTGAATAACTAATTAGAATATAGACTCCTTTGAACCTCTGATCCAACATGAGAAACACTGGCGGTAATTTACATTTACCTGCGTCCTTTGCTCCCACCCTCTTCCCTTACCTTCTTCGCCACAGGGAGCTGCCACACTGAAGCTTGCATTTATCATTGCTTTACTTTTAAAAAATACAATTCTTATCCCATTCACCTGTATTCCCAAAAAGTATATTTAGTTCACTCTATGTACATTTTCAGTTTATTAGCATACACTTGTTGATGGTATTCTCCACTTCCTCTGGATCTCGTGCCTCTGCTTCTGCTCCCAGAGTTTCCTTTCCAATGATCTCTCCTTTCATTCAGCTTCAGCTTCTCGCCTCCATGAATTCCTCCTCTCAGAACACAGACACATAATTTTCTCTCCAACCTTAAAAATAAACTAATAAACAACAAGAACAAACCCTCCCCATAATCCTGCCTCCAGTTCAAACTACCATCATATCTCTCTTATTCCTGGTACCACGAGATCCCTTTAAAATACTTTCTCATATTCTCTCCTCTTTGCAACCTCTGGTTCATCACATACTCCATGCATATACCAGCTTCCATGGTACAGAGATCACTTGTCTGAAGGCCAGTAGCTCCCAACTCACAAAATAAACATCTTTTCTTGTTCTTCGTCGCATGACCTCTCTGGGGCACATGACCACATTCATGCCCTCTCCATAAACCCCCTTCTCTCTTAGCTTCTGAGACTTATTTTCCCTGGTTTTCCTGCCACCTTTCTGACAAATGTTTCTCATTCTCCTGTGTGGTCTCATCTTCTTCTGCCCGTTCTTGCATGTGTGGGCTATCAAGGGTTCTTATTTTGACCTTTTCCCACTGTACAGTCTTCATCTTGCCACACCCCCATGTCCTGATGAGCGCAGGCTTAGCCACCTGAGTTTCCACACCATGCCCTACTCTCCCCTGCTGCCAGGCCCTTGGGTCCAGGGAATGGTACATACTGTAGCTCCCCACCCGATTCCAGGTGGTGGGCCACAATTGTTCAGAGGTCACTACATCCAGGGAACTTCAGTTGGTCAGGATTTATGCACAAGTTTCTGGTGACAAAAGCCCTGTGAACAGACAGGCCGAAGTGCCTGCCCGTGAGGTATGCTCTGGTCAGTGTTTAAAATTTTTTAAGAAGCAGAATTGGTTCAAACTTATTATGAACACAGACATAATCCTCATGGCTAAACCTTTTGGAGCAGGTAAAATTTCACATGATGCATTAGTTTCCTAGGGCAACTATGAGAAAGTACCATAGACTTGGTGGCTTAAAGAACAGAAATTTATTGTCTTGCCATTCTGGAGGTAAGAAGTCTGCAATCAATGTGTCAGCAAAAAGACTAATGGAAAGTCTTACTGCATTTCAGGTGACTGCCCTGTCCCATGCTTGTAGAAGAAAAAGGGTTTAGTCACTTGAGAAATTCAAGCAAAAGAACCTTGGACTTAGGGACAGCAGACCCAAAGGAGGGTTAGATGAGATGCTGGACAGAAACAAAGGAATGAGAACATTCTGAAGGCTCCAAAAGCTTTTGAAGCAAGTTATACAGAATTAGAAATCAAGATCCCTAGTGGACTTCTCAACAGCAATACCAGAAGCTGCAGGACGGTGCAGCAGTGCCTTGGAAATTATGAGAGGGAAATAGTCCAACCCAAAACTCTTTTCCAACCAAAAGATCAAGGAAGTGTGAGGGTTAAATAAAGACATTTTTGAATGTGCAATGCCTGAAACTTTACCTTTAATATCTTGCTGAATATGTACTCCCTAAACAAGAGAATAAACTAAAAAGGAAGATATAGAGTCTGGAAACAAGGAGTCCCCTAAAGGAAAGGGACAAATGAACTCTCTACAAGGTGATAATGACAGATACCAAGGTAACAGCTGTGCATCAGGTCAGAGAGGGGAGAAGGCTTTTGGGGATATGTCCAAGAAAATCAAAGTATCTCTTTTGTTGAGGAATCTGAAAGAGGTATTAGTTATAGGAACATATAAAATTAAACAAGAAAAAAAAAACAAGAAAAACCAAGTTGTAGAAGAAAGAAAATATAATCATAGTACGTTATGATTATGTATCTTCATTGTGAACAAAATTTCTGGTCATAATAATGTAAACAACTAATTATAATTTGATCATATATTATCATATAATTGTGTTGGGAGGATGTGGGGACAGAACCAGCACAGGTGTGTGTGAGTGTGGGTACCTATAAGATTTTCCATATACAATTTCCCAAATATCTTTTTTTAAAGGTTTTATTTATTTATCTTTGGAGGGGAAGGGAAGGAGAGAGGGAGAGAAATATCAATGTATGCTTCCCTCTCGTGTATCCCCTGCTGGGAACTGGCCTGCAACCCAGACATGTGCCCTGACTGGGAATCGAACCGTGATCCTTTGGTTCACAGGCCCACACTTAATCTACTGAGCTACACCAGCCAGGGCCCCATATATCTGTTATATAAGAAGTCAATAGATAATATCCAAATTAGAAAAATACAGAAATAATAAGCATGTGAATCCTTATTATTTCACATGCTTATTTTGAAAGGAGAGAAATACCAAAAATAACATGAAAAGAATTAAAATCAGTTCCTTTGGGGGTAAGGGACTGAGAGGTTTGGAAAGCAAAAGAAGGGAATACTTTTTTTTTCCTATGCCTTATGGTACTCTTTGACCTTGTAAATTATGTACATATATTATTTTGATGAAATATTAAAATTATGGTAAAATCTCTTTAAGAGAAGTTTTGAGTGTTCTCCTGTAATTTATGAACTATCTCCACCCTGCCCACCAGCTGGCTCTGCTAGCCTGTGCCCAGAGGTGTTCAGAACTACATAGGCACATGGAATTAACAATTCTTCTACCTGAGATCAGAGATGACAAGATAGCACTATTGATGGATAAAAGGTTCTAATTGAGCTTCCAAATGAACAAGACTAAACAGTGAATGAGAAGATTTCACTGACCTCTCAATGCCCTGTGTCTCGTCTGCCTGATGGAATGGTGGGGAATGTATAGCTAAGAATGTCTTTGTAGACAAAAAGGTGAGAGATTTGGGGGTCATTTTAAATCTCAGTTTATAAACCTGGAAGTTATTAAAGCAAAATCAATTAAATTATCCAAATCATAAGCTTTGGTGAAATCGTCTACTTTAGAAATAAGATGTCTAGCAGCCTCTGAGATGACTACATGCTTCCATGTCTGGGGTTTTGACAGTGGCCACCCAAGGAAGGCCAAAGACCAAGGCTCCTGTGGGCCTCCAGGCCTCCCTCTGAAGCTCCAGTTAAATACTTTTCATTGGTAGACGTTGTACAGAAAGGTCTGTCTGGAGAATTCTCCTTTGACATGAAGGTGAGTTGCAGTGGGGAAACCAAGGCCTTTTTCTTTGTCATTAATAGCCTGAGCAAGCTCTGACAAAAACCTTCATCAGAATGCTTCAAACACACATATTCCTCAGCCAGAGTGAGGAATCCATCAGTGCAGGCGGAACTGGGTGTGTAATTTTGGAACCCAGTTTCCACAAGGTGATAATGCAGGGCCCCTCATTGAAAGAATTAGTGAGGATTTCAAGATGGGGATAGCAGAACAAGAAACCCAAGTACAGAGTTCTGTGCGGCTGTACTGGGTGGGTCTCAGGTCTGTGGAGCTGGCCTAGAGTTAACACAACTCCCAACAAAAGCACGGCTGGTGGGTGCACACTGTGGTAAAAATGTTGTCTGGATGGGAGTGGAGGCCCATGTTTTTCACTTGTACGTTTGAAGTTCACATCATAGTCACTTCCGTAGGGACAAGCTCTCTCCTCTGACCCTCATGACCAGAACCATGGGCTATGACCTGGGGAGGAAGGGAAAACAGAGCAGTCACCAAGCTGTCTGCCTTGGCAGCTGTCTGTATCCCTATTGATCGGGGGTTTGGGGTTGCTGCCTGGCCTTATTAGCTGGTGACCTCCCCCCTGCCACCTTTTCCCTCTCCTGCTGCCAACCCAGAATGCACTTGTGAGGGCAATGAGCACCTATCGCCAAGATTCCTTACCCCCAAATAACAGCACATCTGCAGGGAACCAGAAGCCGTGGTCCTTTGGAGAAAGTGTCTTCTATGTCATGTAAAGAAAATCATGGAGAAAATCAAAAGCATCTATATATACATGGTATTTTCCTTATGGAGCATTTTGGTGATATTTTGACAGCTGTGGATTGTACTGACCCTCTCTTAGAAAAGTTTCCAGCTCTAAATCACATGAGACATACACATTTGTATGAGCACATTTTAACTTCATTTATACGAAACCCTGAACAGAATGGCTCGTATTTGAAAATAAACATGTCATTTTAAAGATAGATCGAAGGTAGTAAATAAGTATTAGACATTTTGGTCAAAATCTAAGTGATTGTGTAAAATTGCATCTATTTTAAGATATTGAATAATTGTGTTCAAGGCCAGAGAGGGTCCATTTCTAGTCTTAAAAAAAAATGTTAGTCAATGTCTGAGAAAAAAGGACCATTTGCTAGTTTTCCACATCTGTTTGTCTCTGCTCAGATTTCCCAGGTTCTTGGGACCAACTGTATTGAGTAAGTGAAGATGAGACAAAAGAAATCTGATCTGAGACCCTGTTCAAATGGCTGCCATGCTTCCAGGAGAGGAAGTGCATCTATCATCCTAAGTTGCTTCCATCCTTTCAAAGTCCATCTCGAAGTTAGCCTACCTGAAAGCCAATTCTAAATATCTTAAACCCTTGGAATGAAATACCCACATTTCCCACCCTTTTCTCTTACACTCTCAGACAGGATTGTATTTGTTTGCCTTTCGTCATCCTTTGGTTTATAAGAATCTTTGCATTTTCCTCTCAACTTCACACGTCATTCACCCTTGCTGGAAGGCAGTCTTTGAGAACAGCATGAGTCTCCTCAGAGCTTTTAGGACAGGACTCTGTCCCCATTTTCCTCCCAGTACCCCTGGTCTCCCTCTCTCACTCTGAACGTTTACACTAATCACCAAAATGAATGCATGGTTTGATCTGATGCAGGGAATCTGTGACTTAAAATCATGTGAAAATTTTATGCATGGAGAAACAAATCATGTAAGAATTTTTTCCATAATACCTGAAATCTCATACAAAGGACATGCTTATTTTATAAAATATATTAAATAAGTACATTATAAGCCACTGTAGTTGTTAAATAAGCAAAATTATGATTAAGATAACAGTTGTGATAAATGGCTTAAAAGAAAAGTTATAACTCTTAGAAGTTTAAAAGTAACAAGATAAATGGAAAGAGTGTAAGATTAGGAACCAGAACACTGACGTTCTTGATTCGGGTTGGGACTTCAGTTTCCTTACCTTAAATAAATGGAGTGGATGTGATCTTTATGAACTCTGTCATATTTAACATTCCTTGTTTACTTTCCTTTGTAGAAGTTGTTCCCAAGCTTACAAGGTATCATGCGGCCCTTACAAAAATGTCCCTTCTTTATTACTCCTCCCTGCCAGACCCCTGTGTGTTTCTGTACACCGTGTGAGTGTGCATGTGCACATGTGAATGTGCAGGGATTTTTACAGTAATAAGTGGCATCATAATATACATACTGTTCAAAGCTCTACTCATTTCATTTAATAAAGTAACATTTTGCTTCATCAGTACATCTAAGTCTGTTTCATTCTACTAATGGGCTGCAAAATATTCCATATAAACATTATGTCATAGTTATTCCCCCAGTGAAGGCTACTTGAGTTGCACTTTAATTTTTTATGTCCCATGTATGCTTCCTTGAACATTCTTGCACATACCAGGTCTGTCCGGAAGTATCCAGCCATGACCTATGCAAAAGAGAGATTTATTGAAGAAGATAAAAGATACAAAAAACACTGCACATAGGAAAATGACACTTCAGTCCCCTTCAAAGTAGGCACTCTGAGACCTCACACGGTTCTTCTAATTGCTATCAGCTGCCCTGTCATATTTTCCTGAAGCTCATCATTTGTCTGAAATCTCTTCTTCCCTTTCAAAGGAAACTGTAGTTTGGGGAAAAGCCAGAAGTCACAGGTCACTAAATCTGGGCTATAGGGGGTCTGAGTCACCTGGGTGACTTGATGTCTTGCCAAGAAACTCTGCATGTGATGTGATGCATGAGTGGGTGCATTGTCGTGATAAAGCTGCCAGTCACCAGTTGCCCGTAGCTGCAGCCTTCCGAATCATCTGAATAGTATCCGTGGAGGAATAATCAAGCTTAATGCAAACTTTGAGCAGATTCGTTGCTCTACTTGCTCAGTCATTTTTAATGCAATGGCCACACAGTACACAGTCTCATTCAGCAGTGTCTATCGCCCACACATACTAGTACAGTAAAGTCCACTGTTCGCGCGTGTGCATTCCAGTCCACTCTCCTTGGCTGCCAGGTAACATGCTGTTGGGCAAACCATTCTCATTATATTAACAATGGCTGGAATTATTATGGGCAGATCTCGTATATCTTTGAGTGTATACATGGATATTTCTGTAGGAAAATTTTTTATTTTTAATATTTTATTTATTTATTTTTGGAGAAAGGGGAAGGGAGAGAGAAAGAGGAAAGAAAAATTGATGTGCAAGCGAATCATTGATCAGCTGCCTCTCTCATCCCCACAACTGGGGACCTGGCCAGGGACCTGGCCAGCAACCAAGGCATGTGCTCTGACCAGGAATTGGACAATGCCCAACACACTGAGCTACACCAGTTAGGGCCGTAGGAAGGTTTTTAGAAGAAGAATTTCTGAGTCAAAGAGCCTGTATATTTTTATTTTTGATAGGTATTTCCAAATTAGCTTCCTAAAGGGCTTTGTCCTTTCACCGACGATGTACGAGAGTCTCCATTTCTGCACAGCTTTACCAACACTGGCTGTTATCATTCTTTTTATTTTTTGCACTCTACTAGGTAAAAATGAGATGTTTAATTTGCACTTACCTGATTATTAATTAATAGGTGAAAATATTTTTACTTGTACTGATTTTTGCTTGTCTTTCTTCTCTTTCTACCCATTGATTTTATCAAATGTCTGATAAATATTGTTGGCATGATCAACCTATCTGATGTGGCCTATTTATGAATGAATTAATAAGTACAGAAGTATCAGTAGTTGAATTGTATTTCTGCTGCAACCATTTAAGCTTTCTTTCCTCAATAAGCTTCTGCCCTGACCGCAGGACTGTGGCAAGAGTGAGCAGTCCGTGGTGGGGAGTTGGCACAAAGGCTAGAGGCTTCACCATTTCCCGGGAAAGAAGGTTTTGTGTTGGGGTCTTTATTTTCCTCAGCAAAGCTGCCATTTTGTTTTTTCCCCTTCCTTGCTGTCTTACACATTTCAGTCTCTGCTTCTCTCTGCAGCCTCAACATCTAAACTACAAGCTCTCCCTCCCAGATCCTTCAATTTATTCAACTCGTAGCCCTGTGAGCTTTGCTTTGGGAGCAAATCTCTTGAAGCTAGCCAGTCTCTGTGGGCAGGAGGGAGAAGGCCGTGACTGTCCCAGCTACTGTACAGTCAGGTCTTCTCACATCACTAACTTTGCCTGTCACCTCCACAGCCCACTCCTGCTCCTTCTACCTCTGACTCTGACATTTCCAAAAGGCTCCTACCTCTGAAGCAGCCTCCTCCTGTGTATGTTTTGGGCTTAAATTCTTTGAATCCACTAAATCAAATGATTCTTCACTGGGGGACAGTTTGTCCCCCATGGTGCATTTGGCAGTGTTTGGAGAGTTTTAGTTGTCACAACCTGGGGGGGGGGCGAGGTTGTCACTGGTACCAAGTGAGTAAAAGCACGCTAATAAACAACCTACGATACACAGGACAGTCCCCACGACAAAGAATTATCTAGTCCGAATTTGTCAATAGTGCTGAGCTTGAGAAACTTGAGTCCAACCCTATGTACTTCCTGTTTGAGCATATCCTTTTCTGTTTCCCAATGATTGTATGGCTTTATTCTTTTCAAACATAATTTTTGTAATTTTAATGAGGGAGGACATGTTATATGCATGAGTTTAGTCTGCTACCATTAACAAAAAAATATGTTCTATGATTTTAGTGGAATACCTGAGTACAGATTAAGCACAAACATTTCCTAAACACACAAGTTCAACTTTTATTCCTTAACTCTTCTCTAGCTGCTACAGTTTTGCACTAGTGACATCTAACTAAAACGAATGCATTGTGAAGTCTCAAAGGGCCAAAATTCTAACATTTTAACAAAAAATGACAACGCGTATGAAAGGGTTGAGAGTCACAGGGGAAAACATCGTGTCTGCTCTGTCATCTTGGTGATGGCAAGGACTCTGTAGGCTGCTTGTGTTCTAGGAGTTATCTTCCATTCTTGTGAATTAATCCTAAAGAGAGCTTCAAACTAGTGTGGATAGAGATAGATAGACAGAAGATAGGTAGATAATAGTTAAAGACAGAGAGAGAAAGTCATAGAAGCATTGTTTATAATAGTGAAAAATGATGAACAACTTACATGTCCACTGAAAAGACACTGGTTAAATAAATAAGAATACACTAATATTATACAATTATTTAAAATGATGTTATGTTACATGTTTTAACTGTTGAGATGGAAAAATATTTACAACCAATATTGTTTTTTTTTTAAAAAAAGAAAGTTCTGTTTAGGGAAAAAGAAGAGGGTGAAGAAAACAAACCAAAAAGAAAAACACAGCATGTATATGTACAGGAAAATGCCTGGAAAGGAATAACTAAAATATTAAAAGTGCTTCCTGTGGGGAATGATTGTAAATACTCTACATTATTTATAATAATTTTTCTAAATCTTAGTTTTTTGCGGTCGTC
>PVKM010036356.1:0-14832 GCA_004027735.1 Carollia perspicillata
TTCACTCCCTTTATATATATGCCTTTGTAATTTCCCTTTTATAATATATTTTATACATTGAATTGACTTTATTTTTATAATCATTTTTATTGTTATTCTGTTACAGCTGTCCCAATTTATTCCCTTTTGCTCTTCTCTGCCTGTCCCAAACCTTGTTCCCACAGTCAATTCCCACACTGTTGTCAATGTCCATGAGTCATTCGCACATATTCTTTGACTAACTCCTTCCTCTTCTTCCCACCATTATCCACCTACCCACTCTCCTCTGGTCACTGTCAGTATGTCACATATTTCCGTGCCTATGGTTCCATTTTGTTCATTAGATTCTCCTTGTAGGTGAGATCATATGGAATTTGTCATGCAGTGACTGGCTTATTTAACTTAACATAATATTCTTCAGTTCCATCCATGCTGGCATAGGAGATAGGAGTTCCTTCTTTCTTTCTGCCACATAGTATTCCGTTGCGTAGATGTACCATTGTTTTTTGATCCACTCATTTACCAATGGGCACTTAGAGTGTTTCTAGCACATGACTACTGTAAATAATGCTGCTATGAACATAGGAATGCATAAGTTATTTTGAATTAGTGATTTGGAACTCTCAGGGTATGTTCCTAGCAGTGGAATTGCTGGATCAAATGGCAGTTCCAAGTTTATTTTCTTGAGGAAATCCCATGCTGTTTCCCACAGTGGGTGCACTAATATGAATTCCCACCAATGGTGCACTAAGGTTCTCTTTTCTCTGCATCCTGGTTGACATTTTTTGTTTGTTGATTTGTTTATGGTGGCCATTCTGACAGGTAGGAGGTGTTATCTCACTGCGGTTTTAATTTTCATATCTCTGATTGCTTGTGCTATGGAGCATCTTTTCATATGTCTATGATCCACCTGTGTGTCCCCCTTAGAGAACAATCTATTCAGGTATTGCCCTGATTTTTTTAATTGGATTGTCTCTCTTTAATGTAATGAGCCATATGAGTTCTTTTCATATGTTGGAGATCAAACCCTTGTCTGATGTATCTTTGGGAAATATGTTTTCCCATAGTGTTGATTCCCTTTTCATCTTGTCGATGGCTTCTTTAGCTGTGCAGAAGCTTTTTAATTTGACGTAATCTCATTTGTTTATTTTTCCTTTATTTCCCTTGCCCTAAGAAATATATCTGCAAAAATATTGCTATGTGTGGTATCTGAAATTTTCCTGCCTATGTTTATCTCTAGGACTCTTATAGTACCACAACTTATATTAATTCCAAAAAAACACAAGAGAGAAAAATACTAAAGTTTTCTTTATGAGACCAGTATCATCCTAATTCCAAAACCAAGTAAAGACACAAAAAAGAAACTACACATCAATATCTCTTCTGAACACAGATGCTAAAATCTTCTACAAAATATTGGCAATCCAGATTCATCAATATATTAAAAGAATCATACATCATGATCAAGTTGGATGCATCCCCAGCATGCAAGGATGATACAATATTTGCAAAATCAATAATGTAATAGACCACATAAACAAAATGAAGGATAAAAATCACATGATCATATCAATAGTTGCTGAAAACTCATTTGCTAAAGTCCAGCACCCAATTATGATAAAAATACTCAGTGAAGTGGAAATAAAAGAAACATATCTCAACATAATAAAAACCATATATGAGAACCCTACAGCTAACATTATACTCAATGGGCAAAAGCTAAAAGTTTTCTACTTAAGATGGGGAGCAAGACAAGGGTGTCTGCTTTCACCACTCTTACCAAACATAGTACTGAAAGTAAAAGGCATAGTGATTAGACAAGTAAAAAAAAGAAAGGCATCCAAATTGGAAAGGAGGAAGTAACACTGTCTTTATTCACAGATGACATGATAGTATATATAGAAAACCATATAGTCTCCACAAAAAAAACTAGTCGACCGAATAAGTGAATTTGTAGAGCAGCAGGATACAAAGTCAATATTCAGAAATTGATGGCATTTTTGTACACCAATACTAAAACATCGGAAACTGAAGCTAGGAGAAAATAATCACATTTACTATAGCAACAAGAAAAATAAAGTACCAAAGAATAAACTTAACCAAGGAGGTAAAAGACCTGTAAACTATAGAACACTGAATAAAGAAATTAAGGGAGATAGAAATAAATAGAAGCATACATTAGTTCCTGGATTTGAAGGATTGACATTGTTAGAATGCCATACTACCCAAAGTAATCTATAGATCCAATGCAATTTCTACTAAAATACCAAAGGCATAATTCACAGATCTAGAACAAATATTTCAAAAATCTACATGGAAACAAACAAACAAACAAAAAAAAAAAAAAAAACACCCAAAATAGGCTCTAGCCTCTGTAGTCTTGAGAAAAAAGAACAGAGTAAGAGGGATCATGATACCTGATATCAAACTACTCTACAAGGCCACTGTAATAAAAACAGACTGGTACTGACATAAGAACAGACACAGAGATCAATGGAAAAGAATAGAGAATCCAGAAATAAGCCCAAGTCTCTATGGTCAATTAATATTTGATAAAGGGATCATGAGCATAAAATGGAGTAAAAATAGGCCCTTCAATAAATGGTTTTGGGAGAACTGGACTGGTACATGTAAAAAATGAAATTAGACCATCAACTTATACCATACATCAAAAGAAACTCAAAATGGGTATAATATAATAATTTTAAGTATTTCCTCTTACATGAATTTGGAAACACTTTAGAATGTGCCCCAGTTTTGCTTTAACCATTGGATATAACTTAGAAAACTCAAGAGGAGAAGCAAAACTTGTTGCATTTCTCACATTTTTTTCTTACCAAGCATGGTCTTTCTTTCTACCTGTTGGTTCTAAATTTCTTCTTTTATTGATTTTCTTCTGTTTAGAGAACTTTCTTTAACCAGATTTTTAGGTCTTTTGGTGACAAATCACCCTAGTGTTTCTTCTTATTAGAATGTTTTGATTTTCTTTCATTCCTGAAGGATATTTTCACTGTGTATAACATGCTGGGTGATAGTTCTTCCTATTATGGCTGTTCCTTCTGTCTGCTATGATTTATGGTAAGAAATCTCCTATATTTGGATTGTTTTTCCCTTAGAGATGCAAAATCATTTTTCTCTGACTGCTTTCAAGATTTTTTCTTTGTCCTTAGTTTTCATCTTTATTATGCTCTATCCTAGTGTGTATTTCCATGTCTTTCTTCTGTTTGAGGTTCAATTATTTCTTGAATCTGTAGATTCGTGTCTCTTATCCTATTTGCAAAGTTCTTAGCCATTATCTCTCCAAGTATTTTTTAGACTTATTCTTCCTCTCTTCTTCCAGGATTCTGATGACAAATGTATTAGATCTTTTATAATAGTCCAATATGTTCCCAATGTTTTGTTTTTATTTTTTATACTTCATTTTCTCTCTGTTCAGATTTGGTCATTTTCATTGTTATATCTTCCATGTTACTGATTTTTTTTTGTATCTTCCATTCTATAATGGAGTTCATTCATTGGGATTTATATTTTTATTACTATGCTTTTCAGTTCTAAAATTTCCATTTGTAAGTCTTTATGTCTTATTTCTTTTAACAAAAGTTTTTATTTGTTGAAGCTATTTTTTTATTTCACTCAAGAATGTAAATTCTTGTTGAAGTATATTTATCTGAATACTTAAAAACATTTTTCAATTAATTCTAACATCTCTGTCTTTTAATGTTGGCATCTATTTGTTATCTTTTTTTTATTTAGTTGGAGATCTTTCTGGTAATTTATTAATGAATGGTTTGAGGTAGAAACCAGGATATTTTGTATTATGAGATTTGACATTTTACTTAAACTTCCTGTTTAAATTGTTTTTTTAAAACACTGCTCAACAGGAAAAAAGAATAGTACCTTCTCATTACTTTTAGGTGGAAGTAAAAGTCCAGGTTTCCCCACTTTATCTTCATTGAGGCATGAGGTGAAGTGCTCTCATTTAATTGGGAGACAGTGGGATTTCTGGCTCCCCAGGTGTTCTGTACTGGTGCTGCAGTGGGGATGGGGTACCTCCTTTCTGTCAGGTGATGGTGAATTTTTTGACTCCATTAAGCTTCCTTTTACATCTTTCCAGAAGGGAAAAAGAAGAAGGGAGAGGGCACCTTATTACCACCCAGTGAGGGTTCAAGTCTGGGCTCCCCATGTGATCTCTAGAAACATCATTATACTGGGACTGTAGAGGTACTCCATCATATATTTGTAAGGGTAGAAGTCTGTGTTTCTTAGCATAAGTTCAAGGGGAAACACATAAGTGGACATGGGCCACTGTTGGCCACAATTTCTTTCTTTCTTTTTTCTTATTTTTTTCTGAAGTACAGTGGTTATTGTCAAAACCACTTGTTTGGTCTTCTTAGACTGCTCCTTTATAGGGGTGTTTTTTTGTCAACCCAAATATTACAGTAATTGCTTATGGTCATGTGATATGAATGGGCTAAATATCAATTTGTAAAGTTAAGTAAGATATCATATACTGAGAGGAGAGAAAATGGGCACTAAAATTAATTGTAGTGGAGACTGAGACTCAGAAACTCCATTAATACATATCTTTTGTCACTATATAGATTCTTAGAATAGGAAGGTCACGGAAAGTACCATGAGAATTAAGAAACCTGAGAACATAATCATGTAGCATAAGTTATGTGAAGCCAATCATTTAAACTTTCTCATCTCATTTTTCTCCATCTAAAGAATGAAGAGTTAGGATTGGTAAATCACAGTGATCTCTTCTTACAATGTACTTATCCCAGTCTATTATGTGATTCTGCACACACGAAGAAATCAATAACCCTTTCCCACTGAGCTCAGTGAAATTAAAAGAAACTTATGAATATTTATTGGGCAAAGAGTAATGTGATTCAGAATTTTTTTAAATACTAGTCAATAATAAAATTTGAGGATACATTTTCAGTCAATATGAGTTCTGAATGAAATCTAAAATTGGCAAAAAGATAATATATTTTCTTAGAACCTATCAAAACTTGCTGTTCTACATGACTACACCTTTTATCTAAAAACAGTACCTTTATTATCCATTAGTAAATTATTACCAATCAAATAAGTACTAGGGAACACAGAAGTAAAAATCTAACTCTGTGAAAAGGACAAAGTCCACAGATACTCTGCATCTAATAGAAAAAAAAAAACTCTTCAGTATCAGTAAGGTATGATCTATATAAAATACATGCATCAAGTACTTAGTTGTTTATGCTTCCCTAGTTGTTAACAGTGTGATCCCAGATAACTCACAATTTTTCTACTTCCTCAATTGTAAAATGATGGCAGTTCTGCAAGTCTGTTTTAGATAATCCATTTCAGTTTTAAAGCTTTATGGTTCATATTAACTTAATAGTAATTTAGTTATTTCTGGTAAAATGCCAAGGGTCAAACTCCATAACTCGAAGAATGCGTTGATCTCTTTTATTACAGCCACACCCAGTTACACTCCCCGTACTGCTTTACCTTCATGCTCTTTCTGGCACTTTCACCTTTTTACAATTCCTTCAGGTCCTTGAAACATTCACTACTCACATGCTCAGTTGCCTCTTCAACCTACTACCCGCTGACGCTGTTTTATTTCCGTGATATTAAACTCACAATATTTTCCTCCTATACTCATATTCCCATCATTTCTTCTCCTTCAATTTCACTGACTTCACAGTTTTCTTCCTCCCATTGCTAAGCCCCATGATTTCT
Source organism: Carollia perspicillata (assembly GCA_004027735.1). Classification (NCBI taxonomy): domain Eukaryota; kingdom Metazoa; phylum Chordata; class Mammalia; order Chiroptera; family Phyllostomidae; genus Carollia; species Carollia perspicillata. The sequence continues at coordinate 5,713 of PVKM010036356.1, forward strand.
AAACCCTACACAAAAGTTACCAAATTGTCACTCAAATCCCCTAAAAAGTCAAGTCCTCAACTGTACCAATCAATTATTCTATTTACCCAGTTTCAATTCACTATTAGACCTATAAACAAAGCCACAGTTTAATAATTAATGAAAAATTCTTCTTACTGCTGAGCCTCATATAAACTTTCATAACACAAATTTATTGAATTTACTGTATGATATTCAATGCTTCAATTTCTTATACATTACTATTAAGTTTTTGCATTGAATACCTATTCACATCCCTTCCCTGAAATTGACATTTCAAAGGTCAGACACTCGATGCCTTCTAAATGCCAAATATAATGGCACTTTCTCTGTCATCATAAGACCTTTCAGAGACCTTGTCCTTGTGAACCACCAGGTGCTTCTTAAGATTTCCTTATTCTTTCTACCACATTTTCATTCTTGTAATTCTATCCTTTCTTCTTTTTTCTTATTACACTAAATATCTCTGGGTAATGTCATTTAAAAAAGATACTTGAACAACCACCTCTATGCTAATCACTGCAACATTTTTAACTTCAACCAAGTTTTTCAGAACTCCATGTCTCAACCACTTATTTGGTCTTTTCATTCAAATCTTCTTCAGGCCTTTCAAACACAATACACCCAACTGAGCTTCTTTTCCCAAGTCATCTTAATATTGCAAATTCTACTCTTTGTCCATTGCCTTTCCAAAAAACCAAAAGGAAAAAGAACAAGCAAACAAACAACTAAATGGAGGTACCCTTAGATATACAAAGGCAGTCATGATCAATCAGTGTTAGAGAAGCCAGATGAGAAGAATGACGTTGAAGGATATAATAGTCCTGTGCTACGGAAGTGAAAGGAGATTAAAGACACTCTACTTTGTACTGGTTTTGAAGACTAGGTTATTAGTCACATTTAGAAATAAATTACAGATTAGGAAGTAAAGGCACTGAGTGTTGATTCTTTTATTTAAGGCATTTGGCAATGAGGAGCAAAGGGACATGGGATTAAGAATGCACATGGTGGAATCAGGGCCAAACAGTGGGAGTAGCCAGCTACTGAGACAGGCAGAAAGTAGACACTTATATCAGTAATAAGTAATAAATAGTAAATAATAGCTTCAATTTTTAGTGCTGGCTTTATACCAAACCTTGTGCTAGGTTCTTTACTATTTTTAATATTTTTTACAAAATGCTTATATGGTAGGCTCTAATATTTATTAAATCAAACACTTGCTAATGTTTCTTTGAAGTAATGAAATGAAAAATAGCACTAAGTTGCTTTTGGCTTCTATTATAAACAGGTTTGTGTGAGAGGTAGTATATTTTATCCATAATAACAAAATAAAAATTAAAAAATCCTGACTTAAAAACGATAAAGAGTTCTGACCAAGATGGAGACATAGGTAGATACTCCTCACTTCCTTGCACAATCAAAAGAAGGATAACAACCAATGTGAAAACAAAAAAAACAATCACAATTGCCAAAAAGTCAAATTGTATGGAAGCCTGACAACCAAGGTGTTAAAGAAGGAACATTCATCCAGACTGGTAGAAAGGGCGGAGATGGGCAGCCAGGCTGGACAGGGTGCTCAGCAAGACAGAGGCTGGTGGTCTGGGCCAGCTGAGGCCGTAGTGGGCAGACTGGAATATCTGACATTCACTTATGGATAAGTGAGGAAGAACAACTGTGGAGTGAGATGGTACAACCCAGAGTTCCAGAGTAGGAAACTAAAGCCTCAAAACCTCTGACTGTAAAACCTGTGTGTGTGGTGGGGTGTGGTGATGGGAGAAATTCCCAGTCTCACAGAAGAGTCCATTGGAAAGGCCCACAGGGTCCTAGAATGCACACAAGCACACCCACCTGGGAATCAGCACTTGAAAGGGCACAATCTGCTTATCAGAAGTGAGGGAAGTGACAGAAAGTGGAGTGAGAGCCAAACAAGTGGCATTGTTTCCTCTTTGACCCCTCTCCCACATACAGTGTTACAACTCTGCCCTGGCCAATCCCTAAGGCTCCACCACTCCTACCATTCTGGATGAATATAACAGGTGGACCTAGACAAAGAAATATGGCCCAAATGAAAAAACAGATCAAAGCTCCAGAAAAAGAACTAAGTGATGAAAACATAGACAACCTGTCAGATGCAGAGTTCAAAATACAGATAATCAGGATGCTCAGGGAAATAATTGAGTATGGTTGCAATATAAAGGAAGAAATGAAGGCTATACAAAGTGAAATAAAAGAAAATAGACAGGGAACCAACAGTGAAGGGAAGAAAACCAAGACTCAAATCAACAATTTGGACCAGAAGGAAGAAATAAACAACAAACTGGAATAGAATTTAAAAAAACAAGAATTCAAAAAAATGAAAAGAGGTTGAGGGAACTCTGGAACAACTTTAAACATTCCAACATCTGAATCACTTAGGTGCCAGAAGGAGAATAGGAAGAGCAAGAAATTAAGAACTTAGTTGAACAAATAATGACAGAAAACTTTCCCAATCTGGTGAGGGAAATAGACTTCCAGGAAGTTCAGGAAGCTCAGAGAGTCCCAAAGAAGTTGGATCAAAGAAGGAGCACACCAAGACACATTATAATTAAGTTACTCAAGACTAAAGATAAAAAGAGAATCTTAAAAGCAGCAAAAGGAAAGGAGATAGTTACCTACAAAGGAGTGCTATTAGACTATCAACTGATTTCTCAAAAGAAACCTTGCAGGCAAAGAAGGGGCTGGCAAGAAGTATTCAAAGTCATGAAAGGTAAGAATCTACATCCAAGATTGCTCTATCCAGCAAAGCTGTCATTTAGAATGAAAAGACAAATAAAGTGCTTTCCAGATAAGGGAAAGTTAAAGGAGTTCATCCTCACCAAGCCCTTATTATATGAAATGTTAAAGGGGCTTATCTAAGAAGAAGAAGATAATTAAAACTTTGAACAGTAAAATGACAACAAATTCACAACTGTCAACAACTGACACACCCCCCCCCAAAAAAAAAAAAAAAACAACTAAGCAAACAACTAGAACAGGAGCAGAATCACAGAAATGGAGATCACATGGAGGGTTATCATCTGGGAATGGGAGAAAGAGAGAATGGGACAAAATAGTACAGGGAATAAGAAGCATAAATTGGTAGGCACACAATAGACAGAAGGAGGTTAAGAATAGCATAGGAAATGGAGAAGCCAAAGGACTTACATATACAATTGATGGACATGAACTAAGGGATGGGGATGCTGGAGGGAAGGGTGGTACAGGGTGGAGGAGTGTAAAGGGGAGAAAAAAATGGGACAACAGTAACAGTATGATCAATAAAATATACCTAAAATAATGATACATACAGATGAACTTTAAGTAGAAAATAATTATTTACAAAAATGTTTTGTAAATATGAAATTAGAGTTTAAATTTTAGGAACAGAATATCTTGAATGTGATACTACATCTCACACAGTATATTATTAGGATGCTTCAGAAATTTAGCATTAACACTATCTTAGGTCTGCACTGGACTAAGGTGAGGCAAACAAAGAGACCCAATGCAAAATTTAAGGAAGCACACCCTCTCAGGTTTGTGCAAGAGCAAGGTCAACATTTGTAATGGAGAATAAGCACCTCCTTAAATATTGTGCCTTAGGCACTTGGCTTGCCTCACCATAGTCCTGGTCCCACCATTTATTAAATTTAATAACATGCTCTAGAAATCTTTCAAAATGTAATGGGGCAAAGAAATTAGAAGGTCCTGCTAAGGTATAAGTTATATGCACATAGACTCTAAGACCATATGGCTTCATTATCAAATCGTGTATGGTATAAATTTAGTTTAACATTTTAACTAGCCAAGGTGAGATTGGTTAGATTAATCAGAGTGTATATTGCACAGACATTAAAGGTATATTTAAGTGATTTTAGTGACATGGTAAAATTAGCATGTATAATATTAAGCAAAATAAGGAAGCTCTAAACAGAATTTATTATCTGATGCCAATTACATAATGTATATACATATTTGGATATATAGTTGCATTGCATTTTTAAACCAGAAAACATATCAGAATATTAATATTTAGTCTTTGTCTATAAACGTACTGGATATTTAAATATTTCACTTTGCATTTTCTGTATTGCCAACACTTTATTTAATAATACTGGGTTAAGAAGAGAAAAATACCCAATACACTTGCAGTTCTGTTTCTAATACCAAATAACACAAAAATCTCTTAGGGCATCAACATTAATCTCAATAGAGGCTATTTTTAACCTCAATAGAGGCTATTAAAATCTCAGAGAATTACTACTGTCCTATTGGTGAGCTTCAATAGATTGTAATTTGTTATGGTGCTAATTTTTTAATGAATTGACACTTTCTGACTACTCAATGCTTAAAAAGATGTTAATCTCTACTCCCTGAAACTGAAACAAGTGTAGTAAATTCAGATAACATATTTTTCAGTAAGGTATTTATCCTGCTGCCTTCCAAGATAGATTTACGGTACAGCACAGGTTTACAGAATATTAATCTACCATAAATACCAATTTAAATATTAACACCTTGAAACAGATAGAAAGAATAATAAAGTTCACTCTAGTCATTCTTTTATTTGCCTTAATCACTAACATTTAAGCACCAATTTATGGAAATGCATTATTAAAAAACAAACATACCAGCTACTCAATTATAAAATCCTATCTCATCTCAGTATGTCTTCTTTAAGACTATCAGTTATGTCATCTCATTAAGGCCAAATTTTAAACACCCTCCCATTTCCAGTCTCACAAGTAAAATGTCTGTTGCACCTTCTGGAAAAGTTCTTCCCGTTCCTAGTCTAGCAAAACGTATTATCTTATTTCAGCACCTTCCAAACCTTAGTCCAGACTACTCAAATCAGAGGAACTTGAGCCAGCTGAAACACACTGTGTCAGTGTCGCAAATACATCTCCTTAGTCTTTGCACCCCTCCTTGCACAGCAAATTTCTTAAGTCTTTTTTCAGTTATTTAGAATCTTCCCAGAAGTACTTTCTCAGCAGGTGGATGACTTCTAAAAATGAGAAATAGCTATATTTGTTTCACTATTACAATCAGCAGAAGCAATAAGTATAGGCCTTTAAATTGCTATTATAAATCGTCTGTTTATTTATCAGAGGTCAGCCATGGCTTGAGCAAACTGATGAAATTTATTAAAGACATTAAGCTAACCCTGAGAGCATCGACTTCTTACGGGTGTCTCTAGATAGCGTTACAATCAGGAAAGCCACTAATACCAGGTGTTTTTATGCGGACACAGAATTAGTGTAGATGTTCTTTTATAGTACTTTTAGTTAGGGCTCATTACAGTACTGAACTGTTTTCAACACTTCTTTAAAACTTTTTGTTAAGTTTACATCCTCAACATATATTTCCAAGGAAACAGAATTTATGATCAGGTTCACATACACTTCATCCTTCATGTGACCTTGAAAAATACTAACTGATTTTATACTTATAATCTTTGTGGTGGTAAAAGTAGCATGCATTTTATAGACAATGGAGATACATTATTGCATCAAATGCAATTCAGAAGTATTATTCAAGTCTATAGTCTTTTTCATTATTCCTATCTATGTAAGCTTTGAAAGTTATAAACATATATTCACAAAAAGCAAAAAAGAGACAGAAAGACAAAGATAGACAGTCAGACAGACTTTTTTTTTCTTTTATTTGAACCCTTGGTGTATTAAGACTGATGTATGCAATCCTATGTAGCTGAATAACAACTGTTTTTTCAAATCTTTCCTCTTGAACTGGCTTCTCATCCCTGAGGCCTGGCTCAAGCAGAAATCATTAAGCCATTATTTAATGGAGTGATATGAAATGTGCATATACCATGTCAACACTTAGCCGTTCTGTCTTAGTCCATTTGGTTTGTCATAAAAACCATAAAAAGACTGGCTTACAAGCAACAGAAATTTATTTCTCACAGCTGTGGAGACTGGGAAGTTCAAGATCAAGTCATCAGAAGGTTTGATATCTGATAAGACCCTGCTTTCTGATTCATAGACTGAAGTCTTTTCATCGTGTCCTCACGTGGTGGAAGGTAAACGGGTGCTCTCCGGGGTGAGGAGGCGGACTTTGTTTGAGGCCATTAATGTCATTCATGAAGGTTCTGCCCTTATGACCTAATCATCCTCTAACTATCACATTGGACATTAGGACTTTACACACATGTTTGGCAGGGGAGGAGGGGCACGAACTTTTGGTCTGTATTACATCCATAAAAAGAAATCTGACCGGCCTATCTAGCTGATACAGTTTCAGGCTTATCATAATGACCCCAATAATAGGAACCCAAAGGACAAAGCCTTCCACAGTGTACCACCAATTTTTGGAGTAAAAATCTAAAGTGAATTAATTTTATAAATTTTTGCACTCTTTAGTAATGCTTGATAGTAGTGGTTCCTATATTTTTATTTAGATTCTTGTTAGATATAAATATGTACTAATTTAAAATTTATTTTTATACGCAGACAATTCATTGTTCGCAAATTTCCTGAATAAATATCAGGTGCTTGTGTAAAAATAGAAGTTTCCTTTTTAAATACATGAATAACATGTTGACAGGTACAGTGACAAAGTATGAAAGACGAAGTGCAGTTGAAAATATTCTGCCACTAGCATTCCTCTCCCTTAGGAGAATTATTACATAGTTGCGAGGGGAATGATATTCATTTCCTTATGCTTTAAAAGTATGTCTAAAATGTTCCCTTATACAAATGTTTTATGATTACCTCATAGGCATTTTAGTCTTAAAGCAAGTGAAACACAAGTCTAAAAATTCATGATATGACCTTGTCCCTTGTAGCCCATAACATAATATTTTCTAAATGGCTAATTAGGGAATTAAAAGACATGGCTTTGAAAAGCCATAACACTGAAGCTCTGCTCTACTGAAATTAATATGGGATCCTGAAACACTTCGATTTTGCAAAAAATCCTATTTGAAAATTTGGGACATTTTATCTCATGTAAAAGACTCATTGCATACATAGATTTTTCAGAACCACATTCTGTATTTTTTTTCCTCCAATGGGACATTGGTGAGTATACATCTTCAAGAGTAAGTTTTGTTCACCCGTGAACCTCTGAAATCCCATTTTAAGTAACAGGAACAGAATTTGGTGAAGCTGAATACTGATTATGACTTTCTGAACGCGGAATTACATGTAAACTTTTTTGGGGGGGCAAGATTGTTACTTTTTGCTATCTTACTTAACTGGGAAAAGGACCTCAGTATGCTTGAATCTTTGATTTTATAGTACTTGCAGTATTTGTCTCTTGACTAGTACCTGCTTCATTTTGCCACAGACTTTTTTATGAAGAGAGAATTCATTACTAGTTATTTTTTGTTTGGGGTAAATGGGGTTGCCTTTTATTATTTATTTGAAATAAAAATGTAAAGACAAGCTATAATAAAAACAAAAAAAACTTTTCAAAACCTTCAATACAACTTGGAATATAAAACTAATAAACTGACATTAAAAATGTAACGATTCAGTAATGAAAAATCTTTTAAAACACAAATGTCTATTTCTTGGAAGGTATGACCTGACATGATGAATGATCCACAAGTATAAAATTATTAATCAAAATAAATACTTTTGATAAAAAGACATGCATTAATGTAAACCCTTAGAAAATATTTAGGGCAAAATATTTATGTGAAATTAAAATTTTACAGTTTTCACTTGGTGCCTATTCTCCCACATTCATACAAGAACACCCATCAGTCAGAGGTCACTATCACCAGTAACTACTGTTGAGAATTTAGAGAGGACCTCATGCTTTTACTGAAGCAGGAACCAGCCCTAACTTCAACTGTGGCAAGGTTGGGCTGTCCCAAGAATTTCCTTTCTCAAGAGCTCGGTTCAGAGATTATGTGTTGCTCTCATAACATCTTGATCAAGACTCCTTAATAAATGCTAACATATACAATTATTAATATCGGTTTGCCATTTTTAATCAGTATATTTACTTCTGGGGCTGTTTATTTTTGATGAATTGAAATTCATCTTATCCTGTGATCCTTGGATCTTGGTAAGCAAGATCCCTCTGGTCTATAATCTGCACCAATTTTAAAAAGTGGGAAATTTTTATCACACCTGAGAGGTCACGATGTGGTCAGCTGTGGTTCCTTACATCATGATTTTATTTTGGCTATTATTGCTTCATTATTATTAGTTAGTTGAATTTTCAGTCCTTTGTTTTCTGTACAATATATTTAATTTACACACACATACATACATCAGCCAAATCTCCAGTCACACTCTTTAATGGCTCACTTGTCCCTTCTTTTCAGTCTCATCCTAATTTATCCATCAGTATCGTTTTAGCCAAAGACTCAACACCAATATTTGTCTGAGTAACGTAAGTTTTTTACTCTACTGACTTAACCATTTGCTCCCATGCATTACTAGCAACACTTGCTATTCCTATATGTTTGAAACTGCTCAGGATGTCTTCCTATTGGCAAATTATTACTTTGTGCTTAGTTGTAAAATACTGACTTGATAGCCTTGCTCTTATAATCTTATGTCAATAGCTACTGTTATAGTGTGTCCTAAATGGCCGCCTACCTTCTTAGGATATATTTGTAAGAGTGTGTGTGAACTCAGCCATTCTATTCTTTCCATCATAATATTCTTACTCTTTCCTCTGATGTCATTTCTGTTTTTGAAATCATATACTTCTCCATTACATAAATATTGCTCATTCAGATGTTATTTTACAATTTCAAATAGTATTATGTCCAAAAACACAAGTAACTTTTATTTGATGTGAACATTTGCATCAAGACTTCCCTGCTGAACTGATATTTAAGCTAAGATTTAAAGGATTAATAGAATGAACCCAACCAAGTAGAAGAGACTTTTGGGCAGTAGGAACAAGTTCTGCAGGTTGGAAGTAACTTAAATATTTCAAGCAATTAATAGCTATGGCTTAGTGAATGAGGGGAAGAGTGATCAGTGATGCTGGGGTAGAGATAAGGATTTGGGAGGCAGAGACCATGCAGAGCATTCCAGAATATATTGCAGATTTTGGACTTTCTAAGAAAGGATGATGGGAGTGTTTGAAGAGTTTTTA
>PVKM010036357.1:0-14825 GCA_004027735.1 Carollia perspicillata
AGATCAGAGACTGGCAGTATGAGAATTAGATGATCTCGGTATTCCAAAATCTACTGTGTCCAAGATTTTGATGCAAGATCTTTGCATGAATCATCTCATGGCAAAATTTATTCTGTGGCTTCTGCTACCAGAAAAGAAGAAACATCATGCTGCAGTTGCTAATGACTTGATTCAAACTGCTACTAGTGAACCAGATCTCCTCAAGAAAGTCATAACTGGAGATGGATCATGGGTCTACAGCTATGATCTGGAAACGAAGGCCCAGTCATCTCAATGGAAGTCGTCTGGTTCTCCATGCCCAAAGGTAGGGGAAAGTCACAGAATGATTAAGACCATGCTAACTGTGTTTTTTGATTGGGAGGGTGTTTTCCATCACAAGTGTGCCCCTCCAGGCCAACAATTAATAAGGAGTACTACCTCAGTGTTCTTCATTGGTTGAGAGATGCAATATGGTGAAAACGGCCACAGCTATGGGCAACTGGTGACCACAGCTATGGGCAACTGGTGGCCAGCAGCTTCATCACGACAATGCACCCACTCATGCATCATGTCTCATGCAGAGTTTTTTGGTGTGACATCAAAATCACCCAGGTGACTCATGTCCCCTATAGCCCATATTTGGTGCCTTGTTACTTCTGGCTTTTCCCAAACTAAAATCACCTTTGAAAGGGAAGATATGTCAGACCATCAATGAGATTCAGGAAAATACGAAAGGGCAGCCGTAGGTAACTCCAACAAAGTATTTTGCAGAGTGTTTTGAACAATGGAAGAGACACTGAGAGAGCTGTGTGAGGTTCCAAGGTGCCTACTTTGAAGGAGACTGAGGTGTCATTGTACTGCATACAATGTTTTTTGTATCTTGTGTCTTCTTCAGTAACTGTCTTTATTTTTCATATTACATGGCTAGATATTTAACTGCCTACTTAATTCAATATCCAAGTTAATGGCAACACTATCTACCCATAAAACTAAAATTAAAAAAAGAAACGATTTCCTCTAATTCAAAATTAATAATTTACCAAGTCTGATATATTTTCTTGTCAAGATATATTTGAAACTTTCATGTCTTGTTAATGCCCTTTCCTACTATCTTATTTTAGGTCTTAATCATATTTTGTACTGATTATTTTTAATTTGTATACATTCAGGTTTGTTCTGTGGTATAAAGTTCCATTGGCTTTGATAAATCTGCAATTACACATCCACCATTACAATATCATGCAGAATAATTTCATAACCCTAAAAAATGTTGTTTTGTGATTCATCCTTTGAATCATTAGCTTATGTCAAGCCCTGGCAAACACTGATCTATACAGTCTCTATTGTTTTTCCCTTTCCAAAAGATCATATAAACAGGATCATACAATATGTGGTCTATTTAGATTGGCTTTATTCTTCACTTAACAGTAAGCATATTAGGATTCATCCAAATTTTTCATATTATGTAATAGTTCATTAGTATTTCACTGAAAAGTACTACATAACATGGAATTTCCAAAGTTTATTTATCCATTCACTTATTAAAGGGCATCTTGCTTATTTAGAGTTTTTGGTGATTATTATTAAAACTTCTATAAACATTTCTGTGCATGTATTTTGTATATGCATAAGTTTTATAGGACTGGCATTGTACAATTTCATTGATATAAAGTACCTAGAATAAATGAATAGTAGAAGGGAGTACTAGAGTAGAAGTTACCAGGAGTTGGGGGAGCAGAGAACAGGGAGTTATTATTCAATGGGTACACAGTTTCTATTTGGGTGATGAAAAATTTCTGGAGGTGGACAGTGGTGATGGTTGAACAATACTGTGAATGTACTTAACACCACTGGAATGTACACTTAAAATGGTTAAAATCGTGAACTTTATATTATGTATATTTTATTGCACTAACGTATATATATACATAATTTCCTTAAAAATAAAATATATGGAGTCCAATTGCTTAATCACATGTTATGACTATTTAGCTTTGTAAACATTGCCCAGCTGTCTTCCAAAGTCAGTGTACCATTTTTTTTCCTTCTAGCACTGAATGAACATTTTTGTTTTCTGCATATGCGTCAGCAATTTGTACTGTTTTTACTTTTTGTTTGTCTGAATTTTAGCCACCCTGATATGTGTAGTGGTATCTCATTTGTTGTTTACACTATGAGTCCATCTTTGATATGAGGTTCTGTATCCCTGTGAAAGCTGTCAGCATTCATTGCTCACAGCAGACAGGTTTTAAACACAGGATTGTGTTTCACAGTTAAACACATCCAAGATAATCCATCTTTAAAAATTAGTAAATACAACAAACAGGGAATACAGCCTGGATCTTCTCTTACACCTTTAATTGGTTTTACTAGTTCAAATAGCAGCAGTAACATGAAATGTGCCCATACCCTATAGTTTAATTACCTTAATCGTCTGTAATAGTAATCAAGTCAATGCAGCAAAGGGGGTCCTCTAAAGGGATGCTCACAGACACGTGAAGGCAGCAATCAGAGAAAACCATAACATAAAATGATGAACAATAAAATAATGAAGTAAATGTTGAGTGTAAGTCAGTATTGCCAAGTAATAAGAACATAATAAGGGCTGTACCTCCAGAATAATTTGTTGAAATAGAAAGGCAAAGGGGAAAGTTTTGAATATAATTATCCTTGATAACTGTTCCCTTCAAGTATCTAATTAATTACAAACAGATATCTATAGCAGAGAAGAAATTAACCTGTTTTTAAAAATAACCATTGTATATGCTTAATATGAAGTGCAGATGATTAAAAATTAGAAATGTCCTTTGTTTTTACCTTGTTTTTCACTTTGTCTATAATATTTGAGTAGCAACTTACCTCCAAGCACAGCCTCATTTTCCCATATTTCAATGTCTCATTTTACTTAATGAAAAAAAAAGCACTTTGATTCCATATGGGGTAGAAAGCTAGCAATCATGAATCTCACCTCAGGCTGCATATTTTTATCTTCCCCAAACCAGAGTATAATATCTCCTTTAAAGTAAACTTTCTTTGGGATAATGATGTTGCACAAGCGCAAGAAAATAAAACTTCCGAGCAATATAACACATTACCACTCTCCCTCCACCTAGCATGCTCGCATTAATAAATAAAAACACTGAACACTAATTAAATTTAAATATCAGATAAAATGAAATAATATATTGCATGGACCATACTTGAACTAAAAATATTACTTGTTTCTTTGAAACTTAAATTTAATTGGACAGCTTTTAATTTATCTCATGAGCCTGTCTCCAACCCCTTCAATCAGTTCATGAATTGAGAGGAGGATGCCGTTACGAAGATAAAAGAGAAACAGACTTGATCATCAGGGAAGATGGTGAACCTGCACACAGTGGACCTCAATAAGGCGAATTATTTGAAGATACTTTACTTCCTATTTCTAGGTAACTATTACATTAATGTACCAGGTTTTTCATTGCACTTATAATGTTTCTGAAATTACTCACTTATTTTTCTCTTTTTCACAGGGGGCTCTAAGAATATTTTATAGGGATCTTATTGTATCTTTCATATCTCTTCTTAAACCTGTTTTTTTCCTGGAAGCAACAGTGCTCACAGATATAATGGTAATAATAATAATAATAATAACAACAACTGTTTCGTTGTATTTGCAGTTAATTACTAGTACTTTAACAAGAAAACATTTTATGTATATTTTAAAAGCCTTTACATGTATGTAAATATGTACATTTAAACATATAACATGCATCTATACAGCTGAAACACTAGATTCATGTCTGTATGTGAAGACATTCCTTTGACTATCAAATGAAGTTTTTGAGCACAATCTAAATTAAAGATGAACTTTTAAGAGAACCCTTGAATCATAGATAGTTGGAATTACACCGATAATACTTAATAACAGATTATAGCCACTGAGTTAAATCTAATCAAGCTGAAATGTTATGTGTGTAAGCATTAAAACCATCATTACAATATAATTCTAGATATTCGTAAAACCAAAAGCTTCTGGCATATTAATTTTTGTATTATGATAGTATTACTCCAAAAAACACAGACTACTTTTGCAGAATAAAATCTGAGATCCAAGACATAGAATAACAAAATCAATCAAAATAAAGTTAGAGAAGCCAAGACAATAACAAAAAATGCATTGTGTTAGAGATGCTTCTAAATGCTTGTGTGTATGTAATAAAGACACTATGATTCTGTTTTATGTGGTGAAATTTAGCATTGTAATGAGATATTGTTATAATTACCTCCTACAAATTATAAATATATATTACTAAATATTCTGAAGGCTAACAAACATTTATATGTAAATGAAAGCCAATGATATCAGGTGACTACTTATTTTATAACATTTATTTAGTATTTTCTAAGTACTTAATTATATCGAATTGCATCTGACTTTTTGTCATGCTAACAAACATTTAAGGGTTGCCTTTTCTTTCTTTTGTTGAATGTATGAATATTGATATACTGAAAAGCACATCTGAACCTAATTTTGTATTGAAGACTTTTATTCATTTTTTTGTTATTTGATACATAAGTCAAGATTTTTACCTGAAAGACTCGCAGCGACTGCCAGAAACAGAACGAGTCTCCAGGAAGAAGTCATGCTTCTTCACGGAGATTGCCGGGGCGGCGTGTGTGAGGCAGCTCTAACGTGTCTTCATTAAAGAATGCCCTGTTGAGACAGACAGCAGTTTTCAAAACCAGAGAAAATGAGCAAACAAAAAAGCAGATGCTTAACCAATTTAAAAATATCATAATAAAATGATAAATAAATTTCATTGCAAAGGTTAGATTAATATATACTGGGATACTGAAACCAATAATACAATTCCCATTAGGATTAATTTAAGGTGTAGTACCAAACTTCAGAGAAATGATAAACCTTCCCTATCACATTTATTTATGTTGAATACTCCCTTACACATAGTAAAACATCAAGCTCTAATGGAGATGATTTTTTTTCTCACAGGGAATGTATAAGAGCTATATTTATTAAATTAGACAAATTATTGGGCTAGAAAAATAGTGTAGAGAAACCAGTTACATTAATATATACTCTTCTGACCTAGAAAATAACTAATGATCAATTAGCCAAGTGACTTTACACATGTGCCTGTAGCTCATCGAAACCTCCACAGGGAATTTTTCTCATTTAATTTTAATGTCAACTGCCTTTCTTTATAACTCCTGTGACTATCTGTGTGTTATAGTTCCCTCCTTTGGTGAGCTACTTCTCTCAGCATATTTTGCTAGCCAAATCTAAAGGAAATAGGATTTTCATGAATATTAATTTTTGGCTAATACCATTGTTATACAATAACCAGTGAAGCACAATAATATACTTTAGCTCCATTATTTGCCTGAAAGATACAATAAACATAAAAAATATAAAATTCTAGCATGAAACTTCCTGCAAGAACTTTATAAATGTCCCTTAGAAATTCCTATAATAAACAAGTAACTTCTGAATTTTCAGGTGTCAGTGGTGACTTTCTTGGCTGAAAGGGATTAAGCTGAGAAGTAACTGTGCAGCGTATTCATGAAAATAACAATTGCTTCTCAGCAATCAGTTCCCCCTTATAGACTTAAGGCTTCTCTTCTTTTTTGAGAAAACATCTTCAAAATACAGTTAAGCATTCCCCACCCCAAACTGAGTCATAATTTAATATAGCTATACCCAAAGAGGAAAATCTCTTATTAGTGAATCTTCTAACTGAATAACGTTAATTCCATTTTATTTATATTTTAAGTCTAAGCTTTGGTAATCTCTTTAATTACATGGCTAAGGATCAGTAATGGAGAAGAAAGTTAATGAGTTAATAATGGTTGATTCATAGCTACTGCTTCAACAAAGATATTTTTATTACTTTTTTCTTTCAAGTAAAGCAGAAATAAATACCATTTGAAGAACAAAAATGACTCAATCACTATTTTTTAGTGTAAAACATTTTTATTTTTTTACATTACTTTTTATGAGAAAGGAAAAGAGGACAAGCAGCACTTCAAACAACAATTAGAGGGCTTTAAAGTTGCTAAAACCGCAACACATGAGAACGGGATATTCGAATCAGAGGATTTTCAACCCACAAGGAAAGTGGCATTTCTCAGATTGTGAGTTCTGAGAAGTTGATATGGGTTTGCTTAACTTGTTTTTATGAGCTTCTGCTCAGCCCATGTTCCTCAAACTGGTACTTCCATCTTTATTTACAATGTCCTCTGTTGTCTTAAACACTCTTCATCAACAAATACAAATATTGTCAGAGATTTTATGTGCTGTACCCTGAGAATATCAAAGAGAAAATATTCATGTGCACAGAAGTTAACCACAGGCTATGAGCCAAATAAGCAGGACACTGTAAGTGTAATGTAGACATAGAGCTAGCTATCAAAGGAGGAATCTATACACACGGACGGCAGGAATTAGGAATGGCACAGAAGTAGTGAGATTTCAAGAAGACTTTGAGTTTAGACAAATATCTTACTTTTGAATGGGACACTAGAGAGACAAACAATGAGCACATGAATAAAAGAGTGAATATAAAAGAGTAATTCATACTATAAAAGTAATGCACAGTGAAAAGACAGTGGGTGGCTAGGCTGGAGGGGTCTCCTTTAACTAGAGGTTCATGGAAGGTGTTTCTGATAAGATGATATTTAGGCTCAGCATTCATGTTATAAACATGACACTGTAGAATAATCCTTATGAATATATCCTAGCACATTTTTTCAACTTTCAAATAAAAATAGTACACTGAAATGTATTACTAAAACAATCCATTTTATGTTAAAATTTCTTCAAGTAAAAGAAGCCTGCATGTGTCTGTGAGTGGTATGTGTGTGCGCGTTCATTTTCTAGCATTGTTACAGAACAGGGCCAAGGGGGCATACGGTATGCTATTACCGAAAGGGTCCCCCACTAGGTTCACTATGCCCACTGCCAGAGGAAACACATCTCTCAATGCCAGAGATTTGTGAAAAGGAAAGAAAATGTTTATTTAAAGCTGTACAGACTTAAAGTAGTGACCCAATGTCTTCATTAAAATATTAAAGTCTTTTACGATACCCATAGTCCTTCCTTCTCCCTCTGCCCTAATCTGGGGTACCGTATCTCAGGACTAGAAGGGGAAATCTGTGATTCAGGCTCCTGGCACCATCAGCTGTGTCGCCGCCAGGATCTCCAGCTAATCCAAAGCCATGTGACACCTTCTCATTGCCCACCAGCAAGAGTCCTTTCACCCCTTTTCTTCCAGGCAAAGTCCCTTCTGCTTCCTAAGCCATGTGGCAAAAGGGAGCATCCCAAAGCCATGTGGTCCTCACTCTTACCAAAGCTGTGGGGGTCTCCACTCTGTCAAAGCTGCGCGGTTTTCTCCCTTCACATGGCTGCCGAGTCTGGGTTTAAATCCCTCGCCAACCTTCCTCTGCACCCCCATTTCTGATTCCTCCCACAATCAGTTACACCTACCAGCATTCCTGTATTATTCCAGGTTTACTGGGCTGCCATCATGAGTTTGGGCAGGTATGGCCCCATGTCATGGAACCAATCTTCCCCAAGCTCTCATGCAAGCACTGTACCAAGGAGGAGCTGCCCACCAATTACATCTTGGGTGGAAATCACTTCCATCCCCCTGGCTCAAGGCATGGCCACAGCTATTTAACATATCTATGAAACCAGTTAAAGGTTATAGACATGTTAAATGACCACACCAGAGGTTAGCTGCAAAGCTGTTGCTGTACAAAACAGCTCCGCATATTCCTGCTCCATGTGTCCCTTCCCCCAACTCACACAGGGTGGGGTGGGGGAGGACATCCTAAATATCTTTCTAATATTTCCTGGACACCTAGAGCTCTGGACCCCATTCCAAATACCTATCTGGGGCCCCCTCTTGGCTTCACCTTGTTACGGCATCAGTGATTGGTCCTTGAGACCTAAATATGAAAACATACTGCTTTTTATTTTTCTAAATATTTTTAAGATTGTATTCATTTATTTTTAGAGAGAAGGAAAGTATGGGAGAAAGAAAAGGAGAGAAACATCAATGTGTGGTTGCCTCTTGTGCACCCTCAATTGGGTACCTGGCTAGCAACCCAGGCATGTACCGTGACTGGGAATCAAACCAGCGACCCTTTGGTTTGCAGGCTGGCACTCAATCCACTGAGCACACCAGCCAGGGCCAAAGAAATACTACTTTTTATAAAACCATTATTTTAAGATATGTTAAAATACATTCTCCCTTCTTATACTCTCTCCCTCTGTCTCTCTGTCTCTCTCTCAAAGTAAAAAGTGAATGAAATGAAGAGGGAAGAAATTTCTATTATTGCCTGCTGATCCCTCTCAAGTTCTATAGAAATGATTTCTTATAGTTTGGTTCCTTGTAATTATATTTTATTATATTTTAAAAAATAAATCAGGCTATTTTACTGCCCTGTTTCAGTGGTTTATTTTTAAGATAAAACTCAAGTTCCTTAAACAATCTACAAGTGTATATATAACCTAGTCCTCTCTTAGCTTTCTGATTTCATCTTCCATACATGAAATCAGCATTCTTCTAGCATTCTATACCCCAGTCCCACCATAGTGATTTTCTTGTTGCTCATCAAATATGCCAAGCACTCATTGACTCATTGTTTTCTTTGCCTGGACCCCGTGACCATCAACTCCTACCCTATGCATAGCTTTAAATCATTGAAGACTGCTCCGCAAACCTTCTTGATCCTTCTCCTTGAAAAAGCAAGCCTGCCCAACCATTCCCGTCAGCCCTATGACTGGTTTTTATTACATTGTCCTCAATTTATTTCTCTTCCTAAAATTATCAATGCTTGTGGTTATGCAATTTATTTTTTTACCTTTTATTTATCTGTTTCTATGACTGAGATGTAACAACCATGAAACAAGAATGTGTATCTTCTTCACCTTTGTACACTCAGAATCCAGCACAGAATGTGCTTGTTTTTAATAATTATTCAATTAATATTTTTGAATAATAATTATTATATGAAGTAGAGCCTCTTGTAAGTAATTTATTTGCCATGATAATACAAGAAAAAAAGATCACTCTCCCTTAAATTTTCCATACGAGCGACAGCTACCATTTATGTGATTCTATGTGCCAGACATTGTGTTAGGCACTTTACAACACAACCTCTATTCATTAACTTGGAATCTCTCATTTATGAATAAAACTTGCCCAGATCACATAAAAGCCAGAACCGGGGGTCAGAACACTAGAGGCCCGTAAGCTGTATCATCTCTTACAGAAGAACTCAGCAATGTACACAACAATGTCCGCAAAATTCTCTAAAGCTGTCTTATCTGCCAGTTAGGGGTGGTATTGGGTCACTAAAAATCTTTAAAAACTCATGAACTCATAACTTAAATGTTATGACAAGTAATATAATTTAACTATACATTCTTTGGCTAATCTTATTATATAAGAATGACATTTTTATTATCTGATGATCGATATTCTGGTGGAAAAATTCTTTTTTTTTAAACATCATGAGTGTTCCCCTATATATATCCTGCCTGTAATATCCTATACACATTTTTTTATTTTTTTAAAGTGGTATGGGAACATAGGAAGTCATCTGATGACAGCATCCTTGAAGGTTTTGATTGTTTTTATACAGTTTCTTACACACATCTAAATATTGCATTTCCTAAATTACTCATTTTTTTTGTCCAAGGTTATTAGTTTTGAAGTCGTTTATCTCTTTTTGATACAGCCAATGCTCTCATTCTTGCTGTACTCAGATGTCATTTATCTGCATAATGCTTATTTGAATTACCTAGTTACATCAACATGTACAACCTGCACAAACAGACGGAGGAGGTAATAAAGGATGTCATTGACTTGGCAAATAAGTACAGTGGAGGTTCAGTAAAAGTGTTTCTACTTTGATTAGTATGTAACAGGGTTACAATACGAGGGTCTTGGATATTAGTTTTGTTGAAAAGAATGAAATGATCAGATATCTCTTTTTCTGTGTACCTATCTCAACCACGATTCTTTGCTAGGACTGGGGTTAGTGGCACTTCTGCTTGGAATAAATACCCTTTATAGTCTGAGCAAGGCCAGGCAAGGCTCACAGAAAAGGAACACTAAAAAAAAGCCTCTTGAGGAACTGTATTCTACACATCCTTGAAGTTTTCTGCCCCAGTGCACCTGGAAAAAACAAATAATAAAATGCAACAGAAGATGTAGCAGAAAAACAAAGGAATGTGTACTGGCCTTGCCGTGCTTGCTGTCGCACATCCCGTGAGGGCCATGCTGCAGTGTCAGGAGGCAGACAAACAGCATTCTCACTTGCTAACGTAACCAGAGTGAGTTATGATATTGTGAATCACAAAAAAATAAATTACATTTGTGTCCTCAACAAAGTACTTTGAGTTGTAGATGGAAAACTGAGCTCACTGTGTTTACATATTTTGGAGGTATTCTTTAATGTGATTTTTGACAGTGTAATTAAGCATCGATCTGGTCTATCTTTCTCATATTTTTAAAACTAAGAACTTCTTTTGACCTTAACCGAAACTGCCATAAAGAGAAGTACACGGCAAAGATTTAAGGAAAAGCAGCACTAGCCTTCTGAGTCTCCAAGTCCACTTTGTAATTTTATTTTATTTTTAATTTTATTCAATATTTTTATTGCTGTTCTATTACAGTTGTCCCAATTTTCCCCTATTGCTCTTTCCTGCCCTGCCCACCCCCCATCCCCACAGTCAATCCCCAGCCTGTTGAATAAAATTGTCCATGGGTCATTTATATTTGTTCTTTAACTGGGCCTTCCCCTTCTTTCTTCTCTTATACCCCTCACCTCAACTTTGTAATTTATTTAAAACACAGATGGCTCCAGATTATTTAATACTGCATAGTGTACTTAACAAAGACAAGAACCAGAAAAAAAAAAAAAACATAAACAACAACTCTAGGAATCTACTGTCAGAAATATTTCATGATTCCCATCACCTGGTGATTGATATAAAAAAGGATGAAGACAGAACTGTGGCTCACTGAGCCTGAGGCCCACCTCCATGAGTGTCCTGATAGGACTTGTGTTGGGATACTGAGTACCATCCATGGCCAGGTGACAGAAGATTTCCCTTTCTGGTAATATCAGAAGTAGATATCACAATAAAATGTAGTTCTTAAAATAATACAGATGATATTATAAAAGATTTTCAAATGCTTTCATGAACTAATTTGAAAGAAATAAAAACTTATTGAAGATCAAAACTAGCTCTGGCTGGTGTAGCTCAGTGGATTGAGCACGGGCTGTGAACCAAAGGATCTCCGTTCGATTCCCAGTCAGGGCACATGCCTGGGTTGCAGGCCAGTTCCCAGCAGGGAATGCACAAGAGGCAAGCATACATTGACATTTCTTTCTCTCTCCTTCCCTTCCCCTGTAAAGATAAATAAATAAAATATTTTAAAAAAAGAAAGAAGGAGCTCCTACCTTTAAAAAAAAGATCAAAACTAGATAAAAAAGCAGCAACTGATAAATGAAGCTAACTTTCACTGTTAGGCCAGTTACCAAATCCCAGTCAACTTTAGGTTGGTGTTCATGGCTTGTCTGAACATGTGGGACAAAATGCAAAGCCTAGGGCTCACATAAGGTAGGTTTTCTAATAAAAATTCCATACAGGGGTGGTCTAAAGTAGGTTTACAGTTGTGTGTCTACAAAATACAGTTTGCTCTTATATTATTACTTATTATTCATTGTATTATTTATATGTGTTACAACTATAAGTCTACTTTTGCTCACTCCTATATAGCTAGGATGCCAAAGGGGACAAAAGTATTGTTTGGATAAGCTAGAAATATCTCTCTAGAGAGATTACTACCCAAAGAAAATAAAAGAGAAATTTCAGTCTTAAACCACGGATGGATGAAAAGCAAAAAGAAAATCTCATAGTCAAAAAGTTATAGGCAATACTCACAAAAATATACAGAAAACAACTTATTATGAGTGAGAATCAACAGAAACAATAGAAGTCAGAATCAGATGTCACAGATATCAAATAACTGACTTTCCAGACACAGATTATAAAACAGAAGTATGTGATCTATAGAAACAGAGATGAAAAATTATCTGAAGTGAAACCCAGAAAGACAAAGACAAATGGGTAGATAATATAAAAGATAAACAGAATAAAAGATAATATATATATATGAAGAACTTTATATATCTAATCAGATTTCCAGATAGTAAAACAGTATAGGATGAAGCTATACGCAAGGATATAATTGCTAAAATTTTCCATAACTGAGGAAATTGAAAAATGTTGAGATTCAGGAAGATTTGTGAAAAAAGAAAAAGAAGATTGAACACCTAGGCAAATCATATTGAAAATGACAAATACCAAAGATTTTTTAAAATCTAGAGATAAAAACAGGTATTAACAGTAAGAGTAGGAAAATCAGGATCTCTTTTGACTTAATAATAGATGTAATGGGATTCAAAAAGAATGGAATAATGTGCCGGTAATAGATGACTATCAGTCTATAATTCTAAACACAGCAAGAGATTCAAGGTGGTGGAGGAATAAGTAGAGGCCATACAAACCTCCTCCCAAGACCAATCTGGAAATTACAACTAAATTGTAGAGAAATCATCCTGAATAACCAATTGAACGCTAGCTGGAGAGAAGCCATATAACCAAGGACAGACAGAGGAAACCACTCCAGCACAACATGACTGGTAAGGAGAAAGGAACAGTGCAAGATGGCTGATGGGGTTCCCATAGGCAGCAGCTAAGGTTCCAGAGGGATATTTCAACTTTTGGGGGTTTCCCTCTGAGAATTGTGGGGTCTAAACCCCATGATGTCTCCCTAGCTTACAGCACCAAATTTGGAAAGGAACCCAGATAACATCCAGCTGTGGAAAGAAGCAAAGATTCTGTCTGCCAGGGAGAGATTGCTAGAAATTTAGAAAGCCTTTTAAAGGGCTAATGCCCAAAATTTCATTGTAGCCATTTATACTGGGCTCTGGCAGAGTAGACTAGAGATGCTTGAGTAGAATCTGGTGTTGGTGGCTCTGGGGAGATAATTGGAAGAACAGTTGCCAGGATCCAAATGAAATCAGCCTGAGGGGAAGCAATAGCCCCATCCATAGGAATTACTCGGCCTCGCCTGTGGAGGTTAAGCCACTGAGTACAGCAAGAGGCTGTATCAGTAATTAGTTCAACAAACTAAGTCAGGTCTTTGGGAGCTCTTAGACACTTCAGCTGATCCCCCTCCAGGCCTGATGCTGATAAAAGTTAGCTGTGGTGCTCACCCTGGTTCTTTCTGCACAGAAACAGGCCCAGCAAAGAGAACCACAGGCTGTGGGTTGATAATAGCTCCAAACATGTTGACCAGGCCAGTCACAAGCAGCATCTGACAAAGGCCTATACCAGAATCTTTGAAAATCTACCTAATACATAGAAAAAATGTGAAGAGACAGACAAAATGGGAAGACAAAGAAAAAAAACTCCAAATGGAAGAATAAGAGAATTCTCCAGAAGAAGAGCTAGATGAAATGGAGGCAAGCAATTTATCAGATAGAGGCTTTAAAATAATGATTATGAAGATACTCAACAGCCTGAAAAAGAAAGATATAGAAACCAAAAAAAAATGACCAGTAGAAATAAAGAATGCAATATATTAAATAAATAATACACTGGAAGGAATAAATAGTAGATTAGATGAAACAGTGGATCAAATCAGTGATTTGGAAGACAAAGTAGAAAACAAAACCTAGGCAGAGCAGCAAAAAGAAAAAAGAATTAAAAAAAATTGATATAGGCCTGGCTGGCGTAGCTCAGTGGATTGAGCGCGGGCCTGCGAGCCAAATGATCGAGGTTCGATTCCCAGTCAGGGCATATGCCTGGGTTGCAGGCCAGTTCCCAGAAGGGGACACACAAGAAGCAACCATACATTGATATTTCTCTCCCTCTCTCCTTCCCTTCCTCTCTAAAAATAAATAAATAAAAATCTTTAAAAAAAATTGATATATGCTTAAGAAACATTTTGGACAGCATGACTGTAACAACATCCACACCATGGGAATAGCAGAAGGAGAAGACAGTGAGCAAGGAATCAAAAACCTACTTGAAGAAATAATGACCAAAAACTGCCCTAGTCTGGTGAAGGAAAAAGACACACAAGTCCAGGAAGCTCAGAAAATCCCAAACAGATTAGGCACAAAAAGACATACACTGAGATATATGATCATTAAAATGACAAGGCTTAAAGATAAGGAGAGAATTATAAAAGCCACAAGAAAAAGCAAGTAGTCACACACAAGGGACACCAATAAGTCTGTCCTCTGATTTCTCCGCAGAAACATTTCAGGCCAGAAGGAACTGGTACAAAATATTCAAGGTGATGAAAAGCAATGACTTAAAACCAAAGGTACTTTACCCAGCAAGGCTATCATGTAACATTGAAGGAGAAATAAGGAGCTTTCTAAACAAGAAAAAGCTAAAGGAGTTTGTTAACACCAAACCAGTACTACAACGAATGTTAAAGGGCTTGTTTTAAAAGAAGAAGGAAAAAGCAAAGTAAAAAAAAAAACACAGGACAAGACTCTAATAATAAAATGTCACTAAATTGAATCTATCAATAATCACCTTAAATGTAAATGGCTTAAATTATCCAAGCAAAAGACATAGGGGAGCTGAATGGATAAGAAAACAAGACCCATGTATATGTTGCCTCCAACAGACTCACCTCAGATTAAAAGATATACACAGACTAAAAGCAAAGGGATGGAAAAAGATACTTCATGCAAATGGAAAGGGGAGAAAGAGCAGATTAGCTGTACTTATATCTGTCAAA
>PVKM010036358.1:0-14831 GCA_004027735.1 Carollia perspicillata
CTCTGCAAATGTCTATAAATAGCTGTGAAAGTGCCATGGGTATGGATTTGGGGTTACAAACAAATTTTAGAGGGCAGATAAAATCACAGATATGGAATCTGTTAATCCTGAGAATAGGTTGCATATAAAGAAAGAAGGAGCTCCTACCCTTTGCAAAAGCATGGATTGAACTGGAAAGCATTATGCTGAGTGAAATAAGCCAGGCGGTAAAAGACAAATACCATATGATCTCACCTTTAACAGGAACCTAAGCAACAAAAGAAACAAGCAAGCAAAATATAACCAAAGACATTGAAATCGAAAACGGGATGACAGTAACCAGAGGGGAGAGGGGAGGGGATTTCAGAGGAAAAAGGGAAGGGATTATAGGAACAAGTATAAAGGACACATGGACAAAAACTAAGGGGGATGGAAATGGGAGGGAGGTGGGGAGCACTGGGGGGGTGGACTGGGATGGGAGTAAAAGACAGAAAGCTGCACTTGAATAACAGTAAAAAAAGAATCTGGAGGAGGAACCAATTTGGGGAGAAGTCAATGGTTTCATCTTGACATATTTAAAATTCTAGGATAAGTTTTTCTGGGCATTTTATAATTGTGAGACAAGTTCTCCAGTAAGAAACTAAAAGAAAAATCATGGGATCAGTTGTCATAGTGGGTATAACTGATGATGCACCAAATTATATAGGAAAGTCATTTGAAGGAAAAGATTGGGGAAAGAACAAGTTTTGCTAAGAAGTGATAACACTAATCAATCAAACAACTGAATTACTTTATTAAACAGAGCATAATATTTAGACTGTGAGTGTTGCTTGTATAAACAAATAGTAATCAGAACTGGCAAGAAAAACAAGCCATATAAATTTATTGGGCTTTTATTGTTTTTGCTTTTTAGTCTTCTATCTTTACATTTTCTCTACCATTGTCAGTTGGATCCATTGATGTTTCTTATTTTTGATATGCTCTCCACAGCATTTCTGAATATAACAAAAAAATTATGTATTTTAGCCACTCTTAGTCTGTTTAGTTCAACTATGATGGGGCTTAACCTTAAATATGCCCATGTTTGTTATTCTAATGCTGAAATCAGTGTTTCCCTTAAGCTTGGTGATGGTTATCATACTGTTATGGCATTATCTGTGCCAGAATTCCAGATCCCAAATCTTTAGATCTTGGATTTCTCATTCCCTGGACTCTGATACCAATTCTTTTAGACTTTTTAGTGCCTTATTCTCTCCCTGGCATAATGTCAATGGCTAGTGTCATGTTATCCGTTGAAAGAATTTGCAGCAGGCACCATATGGCTGTCATTACATCCAGTGTTGCTAGCCCCTCAGCTCTTCACTATCACACGCTCATCTTTATGGATTCGCCACTACTTTATCCAGGACCCTTAGATCTTTGTATTACATACTGTGATGGAAGAGTGCTATAACCTTTGAACAGTGAAATTAGGCTGCTGAGCCAAATTTGTATTTTTACCTTAAACAGCCCTCACAAATTTCTCAGTGTCTGGCTCCCAAAATGGGTAAATCAATATCAACCTTTTGCTTCAATAAAAATGCCTACGGTAAAAAAATAAGCAAGTCCATAGCACATGTATAGTGCTTTTGAATTCTATATTATACCTCCAAATCATAAAATATCTATCATTCATGCTGATTTTTGCATCTATGAATTAGTAATGGCTAAATAGCATGTGAGATTGGTGAAAATCTCTAGATTTTAACAACCTTCTCTTTCCCAGGCCTCCTATAAGCACCTCTTTATGGTAATACTCCTCATACTGCCTATCTCATTTTCCTTCCTTTCTTTCTTTTTTGATACTATGTGATCTAAGGTATTCATTAGTCTCGGACTTTCTGATCACTTTTTGGCTTTCACAGCATGCATGCTGACAAAGTCCTGTTTCATAACCCCCCTGATGAGCTATATATTCCTATGCTACTTTGCTGCCTTCTGCCTCTTCAACTATGTATTGTCTCTCCCACCATCATTTTCTATAACTACACTGCATCCATTTTCAATTGCACTACCCTAAATATGTGCATTCAACCGGTCACCAGAGTTTTGCTAGCAGCACTCCGTGCTATCAATTCTTGAGATCCAATATATGGAAATGATGCATTGTTAATGAAGAAGAAGTTTTCTCACTCTAATTAGCACTTTTGTGCCAGATCAAATTTTGTATTCACAGATTAGCAGTGCGCCAGCGCCCCCACTCCTTGACTGCTCCACTTCATTTAGCACGTTATCTTTGATCTCTCACCTCATGCCCAAATCCTGCCACTTTGCACCTATCAATAATCATACAAAAATGCAAGCCTCCGCTTAGTGCATTACATAGACAGTTAGTACTTTGCTGTTGTAAAATGAAATTTCCAGATCATTTACCAAAAATTACTTGTCTGTGTAACCTTATGCTGTCTAGAACTTCAGGCTCTAATTCTCCTTTTGCCTAGTCTTTCCCTATTACAAGGCAGCATTATAACAGCAAAAAACATTGCTTAAAGACTAATCCTATTTTTTAGTCATCCTCTGAGGATAGTAACAAAATTAGAACAGTTTTGTTAGTTTATTCTGTGATAGGTAGTTCATTGTTCTAAATCATTCCTTTTAATAGTGTCTCTCAGGTTATCTAGAGAAAAATCAAAGTCAAAATCTTATATAATTAAATATAATAGAAAGGAATAAGAAAGCCAGAAATTGATATATTAAAAGATGATTCAATTAATAGATATTTGCTTTTCATTGGTCATAAAAGGAAGCAAAGTACAATGATCTAATATAAGCAATATCTCAAAATAACCCTTTCTTTCCTTTTGTTAATAGCTCCCATATCCCACCCTTCTTCCTCTAAAAACCTTTCATTTTGTACCTCCCCTCAGAGTACCTTGTAGTTGCTACATGGGATGCTGCCAGATTTATAAATCACTTTGTCAACCTTAAAAATTGTCCCATACTTTAAGAGTTTATGAGTTCATTTGTGCCAAGCTGATGACAATTGCTGGGTAGAAAAATCTCCACGGACTGAGAAAATTCTCCAGAGTGTGGCAGTTTTGCAGTGTATTTTATACATCAGAATAAAAGGAGGAGACCTCAAGAGGTTACATGAAATCCATTGATGATAGATTAGGAAGGTGGGAGAAAGCAAGCGGGGAAATCTCTGGGACTGACTAAAGAGTAAAACAGAGGGATAAATACGTCTTTTATGTTGGTGGGTACAGGCTAGTTAACAATTACACTTACAGTTCGTAGAGATAACAGCAGTGGGTTGTACCCCTCGGGGTACAAAGCATTATTCTGACATCCCAAAGGTATGTTATTGTAGATGCAAAAAACAATAGACAGGCTCAGTTAAGGTAAAGACTGACCTTTGTCAGGGAAGACTCTGGCCTAGGATGTACTTCTATGACTGGCTTCAGGCCATCCTATGTGTTTACTTTAGGTCTCCAAGTTTGTAAGGCTGACATGCAGGCCTCTGGTGAGCTTGTCAGGTTTAGTATGCGGTCCCCTTTTCATCCATAACTTAATAAAGACTAGTAGAATTTTAAATGTACTCAGTTGAATTTTGTTCTTTAGCAAAGGCGTATTTTATATGATAAAATCAATTTAGAAAAATATCTATTGATAAAATTCAACATATGTTAAGGCAATCCCTCCCCACAAAAAAACCAGGTTTCCATGCCTTCATGTAAGAAGCTTGAAAGTTGCCACATGGTCCTTAAAGTCATGTAAAAAGCTGCCATGTTTGATATGGGTCACCTGGTTGGAGCACAGTCCTGTAAAACGAAAGGTCATGGGTTCAATTCCCCATCAGCCAAATGCCTGGGTTTCAGGTTCAGTCCCCAGACAGGACCTATATGACAAGCAACCCATCAACGTTTCTCTCCTCTCTCCCTCCCTGCCCCTCACTCTAAAAAAATAAAATAAAATAAATCAATAAGCATGACCTCTTATAGGTGAGAGGTGATATCTCATTGTGGTTTTAATTTGCATTTTTCTGATAATTAGTAATGTTGAGCATATTTTCATGTGTCTTTTGGCCATCTGTGTGTCCTCTTTGGAGAAGTGTTTATTCGAGTCTTTGCCCATTTTTTAATTGGACTATTTGTTTATTTTGGTGGTATCATCACTAAATCAATAAACAACAAGCACAGGCCAAGATGTGGAGAAAGAGGAACTCTTTTTCACTTTTGGTGGGAGTGTAGAATGGTGCAGCCAGTGTGGAGAGTAGTATGGAGATACCTCAATAAAATAAAAATGGAACTGCCTTATGTTCCAGCAATTCCTCTTCTGGGAATTTATCTGAAGAAATCAGAAATGCTAATTTGAAAGAATATAAGCACCCATATATTCACTGCAGTGTTATTTACAACCACCAAGATTTGGAAGCAGCCCATGTCCATCAGTAGATGAGTGGATAAAACAACTATGATATATTTTACACAATGGAATACTACTTGGCCATTAAAAAGAAGAAAATTTTGCCCTTTATGACAGCATGGGTGGACCTGGAGAACATTATGCTAAGTGAAATAAGCCAGTCAGAGAAAGACAACTACCATATGATTTCACTCATATGGAATCTAATGAACGAACTGAACTAATAAGCAAAATAGAAGCAGACTCACAGAGAGCAGGCTGACAGCACTGGGTAGGGAGATTGAGGGGTGGAGGGATTGAGCAAAAAAGAAAAAGAACTCATGGACACGGACAACAATGTGGTGATTTTTGCAGGGAGAGGGGTGGGTAGAGATCAAAAAGGGTCTAAGGGGGATAAATAGTAATGGAAAAAAATACCGAGTCTGGCACAAATAATGCCCCTCTTTTATTACAAAAATCATAAATATGTAATTCTGTAACATAAGAATATCACACTCAAGCACACCGTATGACATCTTACATGAAATGTCCAAATTGCTGTCCTTCTCGTGTGAGACAACCACACACCTTACCTACCTTACCAACCACACTTAAGCAGGTGTTACTTCTGCCAGACCCTGTACAATAAAAAAATAAACTATCAAAAAAAATAAGCATGGCCTTGGGTGAGGATTTAAAAAAATATGAAGATGAGCAGACTGAAAAATCAATTGTATCCATAAGAGGGGAGGATGCAGAGCAAACCACTGCCCCCGAGACTGGAGTCACAGCCTGCTGGAACACAGACCCACAGGCAGAAACTCTCAGGGGAGCCACCGCCATCACTGAGATTCATGAATGTCTGCTGGAGGCTCAGTGTGAATGAGTCTGGAAATTAAAAACCTCGTGGGGACCCAGTTACAAGCATTCCCCTACAATATTGTGAGATTTACTTCCAGGATCTCAACCATGTTCCCACAGTCCACATCAGAGAAAAATTCCTCATGCTTCCATCAGGAGAAAAACGAAAAGGAACTATTTTTAAATATACCAGAGCATTGTGTCCTTGACAAGCCCTGCCCTCAGGAAAAACTAATTAACCAGAGTTTAGCCAGCTGAAGTATTATCAGAGCCTAACTGACAATACCCAACTGGGGGAAGGGAAATACCCAACTCCAACCAACTCGAGCCCTCCTGACTCACCTAAGGGGGAGAAAAAAAAAGAGAGAAACTCTTGTCTTTTTCCCAAAGGAATTGAAAATTTATGTCTACACAAAGACTTGCTCATGGATGTTTATCGCATCTTTATTTATAATTGCCCAAACTTTCAAGCAACCAAGATGTTCTTCAGTAGATGAAGTATAATGTATCCAGAAAAATGTAATATTCAGCACTAAAAAGAAATGAGGTATCAGGCCACTAGAAGACATGGATAACCTTAAATGCATATTATCAAGTGAAAGAAGCACATCTGAAAAGACTACATACATATTGTATGATTCCAACTACAGTTAACCCTTGAGCAACATGAGATTGAACTGAAGGCCACTTACTTATTTGTGGATTTTTTTTCAATAAATATACAATCAGCCCAAAGTATCCCTAGTTGGGGAGGAATAAACAGGCAGAGACAGATGAATTTTATGGCTGTGAAAATACTCAGTAAGATATAATAATGATAGATAGATGTTGTTATGCATTTACCCATACCTATAGAATGTACATCATTAAGAGTGAAATATAATATATACTATGGGCTTTGAATGATCATGATATGTCAATGTAGTTTCATTTGCTTGTAATAAATGTACTACTGTGGTGGTAGATGTTATAATGAGAAATGCTATGCAAGTGGGGAAATGGGGGGACATTTGAGAATTGTCTGTGCTTTCCCCTCAGCTTTCCTGTGAACCTAAATCTTAAGAAAATAAAGTTTTAATTAAAGTATTTTTTGAAACTTGGAGTCACCCTTAATTTGATAAAGGATTGTAATGATAAATTTATAGCATCATAATTAATATTGAAATACTCATTGATTACCTTAACATCAGTAAAAGATAAAGATGCTACATATTATTAATTTTATATAACTTTCTAGTAGTTGTAACCAATCAAATAAGGCAAAATAAATAAATTTAAATAAATTAATTAATTTCATCCCCAAAATAAGGTTGTTTAAACATAATGCATAAAATAATTATTAAGAAATGATATAATTCTAGCCCTAGCTGGTGTGGCTCAGTGGATTGAGTGTTGGACTGTGAACCAAAGGGTCCCCGGTTTGATTCCCAGTCAAGGCACTTGCCTGGGTTTTGGGCCAGGTCCCCAGTGGGGGTTGCATGAGAGGCAACCACACATTACTGTTTCTCTCCCTCACTTTCTTCCTCCTTTCCCCTCTCTGGATATAAATAAAGATTTTTTTTAAACTATATACATATAATTCTATTTGTAGAAAATAGAAGAAACCTACAACATGAATATAATTAAGTTACTAAATGCAAAATCAATAAGTAAAAATAAAATATATTTTAATATTCTGGCAATAAGAAGATAGAATTAAACTAAAATTTTAAATGTAGTAGCTTTATTTTTTAGTAGCTTTTAAAATAGGCTTTATTAAAATATGGATGACAAAAATCGATCAACCTGGTTGGTACACCGTATTTATGAATAAAAAAAATCTTTGTTGGCCCTGGCTGGGTCGCTCAGTCAGTTAGATTGTCACCCCAATAATGCCAAGGTTACAAGTTTGATACCTGGTTAGGATACATATAAGAATCAACCAATGAATGCATGAATAAATGGAATAACAAATCAATGCTTCTCTCTCTCCCTCTCTCTCCCTTTCTCTTTCTCTAAAATCAGTAAAACATATTTTAAAAATCTGTACTGAAAGTCATTAAAGAATACTTGCATAAAATAAGAAATGTATCTGATGGGGGTCATAGATTTAAGGATTCAAACTGATGTGGAGATTTAACAAAATCCAAATAATAATTGCAACACAAAGTTCATTTAAACATTCTAGTTGACATTAAAATACATACATATGAGTGAGTATATGCAGAGCTCCTTGAATTACCACTATTAAGAAAAAAGGGTGGAAATTATTGTACCAGGATATAATAATACTGCATATAATATTAGTATACAGATAACTAAAAACTAATACAACAACATGAGGACCCCAGAAATAAGCTCATGCTTTATTCACATTTGACATATGTCAGGGGCCATTGCATACTGCAGATTTATGAAGGAAGGCTAAATCATATATTAAATGGTCATGGAAAAATTGAGCATCTATATACATTGCAAACAAAATAAAGTTAGGGAATGCAAAAATACATGCAAAATATAACTTATTAGTATTAAGATTATGTAAAGTACCCCTACACGTTAGCATGAATGGGTATGTAACACTCACAAATGGATAAAATAGATAACATATGCTACTCAAAGGCAAAACTCTAATAGCCAATATACATGAAAATGTTTCAAGCTTATTACAGTTGTGGAAGTTCTATTTATATCAGTGCATTCATTTCCCTTCATTCCACTATCCATCTTTTCCTCCCTTTCTGCTTCCCCTTCTGAACAATTTAATATAAATAATCAGATAAGCCTAAGTGAGGTAGCCATCCATGTGTATAGGGAGTGGGAGTAGGTAGAAGGCTATCGTCCTCAAAGTGTCTAGGTCTGAATGTGACAAAGAAAGGTATATGCAAGGAGTTGGAAGTGGCAACTTGGGGTGGGTGAATGAGTCTATGTGGGGTAGAAGGGCATCCATCTGGTAATAGTAGCAGCAGCAAGTTAGCAAAGGGTGTCTAAGCACAAGAGAGTAGGAAGGGATATCTGTGTGGGTGACAAAAGTGGCAGCCCTGTATGTCTTGTCAGATCCTGAACAAAGAGAGATCATGTGGAAAGGTAGGAAGACTCAGTAGAAGTGATGGGCAGTTGACTACTTACAGGAAGAGGTAATCAATAGGTAAATATTTGGAGGATGATGGCAGCCAATTGGTTCACTGGCAGAGGAAAGAGTCGCACATGTGGAAAAGAGAAAAATAGAATGAACTCTGGTTTTGAGTTGAAATTATATCAGAGTTTTTTCATAATTTTCAATATACAAAGGTATATAAACAAATATGGATCTGTGTATGCATTCTCTAAATTTTTTAAACTAAAATTAATAGTAACAACACTCAAATGAAGATGCACATCACCAGCTTGAAGATCTTAATTTCTAAATAATATTTACAATAAAACAAACTAGGCCTCCTTGATGAAATGGCTGATTTCAGAACTGGCAAAGTGGAAGCATATTTTGAGTCTGGAAGATTTTGTCTGTCACAAAACAAAAAAGTTCCCAAGAATAATGGGGACATGACAAACAGACACAAGAACCAGCTTAAGGGGGTACTTATTCAAAAAACATGGAGCAATACTAATGGATTATGTTTTGAATACAATTGAAATGATTAATTTATACCAACAGATAGGTTGATGATGATAAATAGAAAAATACCAGAAGTTTTTTTAATAAAATGCTAAATAGTAAATCAAGAAGAAATATCAGAATTAGAAAGTCACAATTTATTGACAGTTATAGTAAAAATTAATTAAACAACAAAACATCAATGAAGGTAAAAATTAGTGGGTGAAAGTTCATGAAGAGCAGGAATTTGCTTAGTCTCAAAGTACGTCCCAACACTTTGCATTTCAATTAAAAAGGGGAAAGAAGAGTAATTTTACAGTTGAAAACCTGACAAATACCATTTGAGTAAGATCAGTAAAGTTAACACTACTAGGTATAGGGCAAGTCAAAATTGCATGTCATCCAATAGGATGCAAGGAGAAGAGCATAACAACACTTCTGGAATATTCTTGCCAAAACTGGATTATCTGAATCTAAACATGAAAAAATCAAACAAACCCAAACTGAGGGACATTCTACAAAATAACTTGCTGGCCATCTTCAAAAGTGTCAATAACCAAGTCAAATAAAGAGTGAAAAGTGTTCCAAATTGAGGGAGGCTAAATAAACAGAACAGTGGAATGTAACTTTTAATCCTGCATTGGGTCTCTTTCTTATGAAGAACTTTATTCAGACAATTGATAAAGTTTGTATAGAGTATGAAGATTACCTACCCATTAACACTTTCTTCTTAAAAGAAAGTGTTAATTTCTTTTGGATCATTGTATATTGGTTATGCAAGATAGTATCCTTGGTTATAGGAAATATTAAATGACTTGGAGATGATGGGACATTATGTCAACAACATATGCTTGAATAGTTCAAGGCAGAAAAGATGTTTTACTAGTCTCCCAACTTTTCTGGGTTTTCGAAAACATTCTAAATAAAAATAAAGTCTGAGATAATGCCAAAAATATATAATAAGATGCACCTGCCAAACTGGCAATGATTAAAAATTATAATCATCCCAAATTAATGATGGCAATAGGAAGTCTCATATACTGATGGTGGATATATACATTGTTTAAATTATAAGTATGGTGTCAGATGGGTATGAGACATATTGGGATGATTGCTTAGTAAGCTACATAATGTTTAATCACTAGGGTGTATACCTGAAACTAATATAATATTGTATGTCAACTTTAATTGAAAAAAATGTAATGATTTCAAAATTAAAAAGTCATATTAGAAAATAAATTGGAATTACATAATAAACTTGAAAATAGGTAAACTCTATTATCCAGTTGTGGAAGGCAAGATTCTCCAGGGTCCTCACAACCTGGTATTACTCCCGTGATTCTGTTCAATTGCATGGAAAAAAGGATTGTACAGATATGTTTGAAGTTATCAATTCATTGTTCTTAAGACAGGGAAATCATCTACGTGAGATGTATGAAATCACATAAGCTCTGTAAAACAGTTTTCTAGAGCTAGTAGTGGAATAAGAAGTCAGAGAAATCAGGAGAAGTAGAAGGATTTGACAAAGGGGCTACGTTTTGTTGCTGAAATGGAGAAAGACTAGCAAGAAACTGCATGCACTGCCTCCAGAATCTGAGAGGCTCCTGGCTGACATTCCTCCAGGAGCCTTAGGCACCTTAGTCCTACAACCAAAAGCAATTGATTTTGGCCAATAACCTGAAAAAAAATCTTAAAGGTGGATTCATCTTCAGAGTTTCTAGCTAAGAATCCAGCCTGGTGAACATCTTGGTCATGGCTCTGTGAGACCCTGAGCAAAGAACTTGAACTCGACTGCATATACCCAGGCTTCTGGCCTAAAGAACTTTTGGGTACTAAATTTGGGTTGATTTAAGCTGTAAAGTTTGTAATATGCATTCAAAATATAATGATAACAATCAGTCATATGTATGTATATATATATATATGTTTTTCTTTTTGGTGATACAAGTTTAAAATGAGGAGATTAACATTCTTTTTTGGGCAACAACATTTTACTCAGTTGGACTTAAAAATTAGTGTTCCCTATTATTAAATTGATTACAGATATTCATTTGGAAAATCAATTCTTAGTTCAGGAGCTGCACAAAAACACACAGTGGGCTAGATTTGACCTCTGAGCCATTTTTTGTCAACATATGTGATAGACCTCCCATACTTTCATCAAAACAATTACAGTTGTACGTCTAACTACTTCAGTTTTCCCCTAAATGATAGTCTGAAGACAAAAGAAACCAAAAGAAACCATTGGGGTGAATATGGGAAGGAGGCAGGAGAAGGGGCTTGTGCTTTAGGAGGGAGAGGAGTGGGAGCATGTGAGGCATCACACTTTGCGTGCTGATGGTGATTCTCCTCATGGGAGATGCCCTCCATGGTGATCCTTCTGCATTGACATCTATAGAAACTATCAATTGACACCAAACTCCATCACAGAAAATACGTTTTCCAAAAAGGGTAAGAAGAAAGACCACAAAACACCCCTCTCATATAAAAAAAGCAGCCAAATCACTTGTCCCATAGATTTTTTCTTACTGCTCCCTTTCCCCTTAAAATAATTAGTCAAGTTAAAATGTGCCATTTGTAAGGACATTAACATAAGAAAATGGCAAACTTGGCAATAGATTTTATCAATATCTGAGATTATGGTATTTTTTAAAATAAATATGAGATTTCTTCAGTGAAAACACACTAATCCAAGTACTGTAACATTGCATTTAAATCTGTGCCACTTCAGCATTTTTAATATGTTTTTCTCCAGAGTAAGGTACCCCAAATTAAAAACTCTAAAATGTAGTGATACAATTTGATTCAGTGCTATATACAGTAAGGCAGTAGTTATTGCTTTACAGAGAAGAAAGAATTTTGTTATTCTTTTCTGGAGTAGAAAATGAGCAAAATAATATATAGCATGAATATAATATGAGCTGAAGGAAATACCAATACATTATTATAAATCTTTATGTGAGACAGAAAGCAAAGAAGAGCCATAAAATCTCCCCTAGATTCCTTCATTTTGGTGCTGTTTGTTTTGCTTTGAAGCATGTCTAATGTAGTGTGGAAATGGGTTTACTAGATAGATAATGCATCATTGATTACCTGTAAAAGAGGAGAAAACTCCTGGGGAATCACTTCAATGTCATTTGGGAAAACCCTTATGATGCTCAGTACCAGTTAACTAAAGAGGTTAAACAGAAACCTCTGCCAATTGGCAGTTCTCTGTGTTTAGGATTTTTCAGACTTTGGTGACCCTTTCAGACAGAAGATGGCAATTATTCCATTAGATGTTGACAGCGATGAAAATTACACAGGTAGCTGATCACAGAGTAGGAGACATCAGTTGCCGTGTCTTCTGTCTGTCCTGGCTGAAGGAAGCTAAATGTCATTTATAAACCTCATGTCAACTTCTAGAAGGTCTGAAGAAGACACTTGTAACCACTGCCCTTACAGGCACCTTATTCACACATGTCCCACTATTTTAAAAGAAAAACAAAGAGAGAGCAAAAAAAACAAACAAACAAAAAAAAAGACAGAGAGAAATGTGACTAGCTTTTGAAACAGCAATATGGTAATATGTGGTGATGCAAGAAGCAGCTCTAATGTGTTGAGAGTGGCAAATAAGGTAAGTAAAAATTAATCAGAAATGTGCTGAAGAATTCCTTAAAAACTGAAACCTAAAAATTTTGCTTAACAAAGCAAGATATTTCATGAAACTTACATGTTTCATTTTTGTAAATGCTCTCTAAGTCCCTACTGTTTTCAGATATTATATTAAAAAACAATTCAATCATAGGTAGCTAGAGACAAGAAGAGATTTATAAATCAACTGGACCAGAATTTCCTTGGCCTCTGAGAAATGAATGTCCATGGCACCCTCCTGTCACATGTCAAACAAAGCCTTTCTCGCATTTTACACACTGGGAAACTAAACACAGAGCAATTAGATGACAATAGGACTATTACAACCTAGTTTCTAAAAGGTCGATCCTTAGAATTAGACTCATTCAAATCCTGGTTTCACCATTTGCCCCCTGGAAGATCTAGAAAATTTTGTTTTACCTCCATGACCTATTTGATTTTCTATTTAAAAAAATAAAAAAGAAAAGTAGCAATGTGTAGTTGTAAATACTTCTACTCATATCTTCAGTTGATATTAAGCATCCTCAACATTTCTAAATTCTTCAAATGTATTTACTGCTTATAATAGCTAATAGGGAAGTTAGTAGTTAATAATTCTGTACTTCGAGGCCTTTCTGATATTGCTCCTTCTAGTCTGCTCTTCGTTTCTCTCACGAATCAGAAAATTCTGAAAAATCACTGAGATTGAAGTTCAAAGTCTAATGTCCAGATCAATCATATGCCATTTCTGTGGCTTAAGCACCAACTTTATTTCTCTGAGCTTTGATTTTCCCGTTTATAATGTAATGACAATAAGACAACCTATATTTTCCAATGAGTTTTTCTAAGAATCAAATATTGGTAAAATATAAAGCTCCACACAATTTAAGAATGTACAAGTTCTTAAGAAAAAATCTGTGGTTAGAACAAAAATTACTTACAGTTTATACTCTAACATTTTCATAGAGTTATGCAATGATTGTACCATTAAGGGCTTTTTTTAGGGTCACAGTTTCTTCTTACTCAATGTTAGTGTCTATTGCGATTTTCCATAATTCCAAGTTTTACCCCCCATCTCTCTCTCTCTCTTTCTCATCTGTTTATGTCTATATCATTTATCTCTTGTTGCTTAGAGTTCATCAATTACTTTCTCCAATGTAGATATGCATTTTCTGTATCAAGTCTTAAGTCCTACCTTGTGTGTTTTATTTCTTTGTTGTTTGTTTTACTTAAACCTGATGAATCTGATGTTCCCTTCACTCAGGGTCCTATTAGCTGCCTTGTCAGTTAATCTGAGAAAACAAGTGAATACTGAGGGCTAACCCTTTTTTGGTCATCTGGTTATTGGAACACAGGAAGCAAAAACCATAAAAGCAAAGTGTATTGATATTATCCTGGGAGGCAATGCTAGACAGCTGGGGGCCAACATTAGGTATCACAAATTTTAGGGATGATATTAAAAAGCAGTTGAGACATCATCAAGATGATGGCACAAGCTGTTCCCACTTTGGTTTCCTTCATAAGAAGACCAACTAGCAACTATCCATAGACAAAAATCATTATGAAAATCCCAGTAACCAGAAGTAAGGCTGAAGCAAACTACTGGGCCATAGAGATCATAAAGGACCACATGAGAAGGATAAGAAGGGTGGCTACACTCTGACTACATCACTCCTCCCTTACACCAGCACAGTGCCACACTGAGAGGGCACCCTTGGGCCTATATGTTTTCCAGCGGGTGAAAACGAAGCCCACAATGAACCTCTATCTCCCCCAGAAATGAAGAGTGCTTCCCAAGAGGCCTACTTGGGTTCTTCTCACAGGGATCATTGGGGAAATCTGTGGGCTTGACAACCGAAAATCAAATAGAGACTAAGAAGGAGGTGGGACATACAGGAACTAGCTCTCAGATCCTGGGAGACCTCATTCCTCATCTCAACTATAATGCCTAAGTGGAAATCCTAGCCAATGTCTCTGCCCATCTACAAAGTTGAGTGTGTGGTGCTATGGACTGGGGAGCTCAGAGAGTGGCTTGGCCCAGTCCACATCATGAACCATCATGTTTTGGCAAGTATGGAGCTCATTCTATGGCTCTAATGACCCAGGAAAACAAATCTGAACCCCCATAAACTGCTGAATATAGTCTCTAGTCCTGCCCAACCAGGAAGCCTAACCAGAGAACCAAGGAGCTGTCTGGCTCATCTTTCAACCTTGCTTGTAGTGACTGCAAGTAGAGAGCCCAGCCAGGAGCTCTGCCCATCTTAGAGCTTAGCTGGTAATTCTCTCTTGCCAGGGAGTTTGGTGGGTAGTGCTGCCTTATTGAGGTCCCCTGCTAGCAAGCCACACCAGTCATGAACATGTTCTATAGCTCTGTCTGGGAAGGGAAGAAAATGTGAACCTCCACCCAACTGCTTAGTATTGC
>PVKM010036359.1:0-14825 GCA_004027735.1 Carollia perspicillata
TCCCATCAGAAAAGAATGAAGAAACAAGAATTCAAAAAAATGAGGAGAGACTTAGGAACTTCCAGGACATCTTTAAATGTCCAACATCTGAATTATAGGAGTACCAGAAGGGGAAGAAGAAGAGCAACAAGTGGAAAACTTATTTGAACAAATAATAAAGGAGAACTTCCCCAATCTGGCCAAGGAAGTCAACTTCTAGGAAGTCCAGGAAGCTCAGAGAGTCCCAAAGAAGGTGGACCCAAGGAGGAACACACCAAGGCACGTCATAATTACATTGACCAAGATTAAAATGAAGGAGAGAATTCTAGAAGCAGCAAGAGATAAAGGGACAGTCACCAGAAAGGAGTTCCCATCAGACTGTCAGCTGATTTCTCAAGAGAGACCTTACAGGCAAGAAGGGTCTGGAAAGAAGTATTCCAAGTCATGAAAGGCAAGGACCTACATCCAAGATTGCTCTATCCAGCAAAGCTTTCATTTAGAATGGAAGGGCAGATAAAGAGCTTCTGAGATAAGGTCAAGTTCAAGGAGTTCATCATCACCAAGTCCTTATTATATGAAATGTTAAAGGGACTTATCTAAGAAACAGAAGACAAAAAATATGAGCAGTGAAAGGACAGCAAACTCACAGTTATTAACAACCACACCAAACAAAAGCAGATTAAGTGGACACCTAAACAGGAACGGAGCCACAGAAATGGAGATCACATAGAAGGTTAGCAACAGGGGAGTGGGAGGAGGAGGTGGGGGAGAAGGTACAGAGAATAAGTAGCATAGAAGGTGGGGAGAAAATAGACAGGGAGAAGTCAAGAGTAGTGTGGGAAATGTAGAAACTAAAGAACTTATGACACAGGGACATGGACTAAATGGGGGGAGTGTGGGTGGGAGGGGGTGTGCAGCGGGGAGGGGAATGAAGGGGGGTAAAATGCGACAATTGTAATGGCATAATCAGTAAAATATATTTTTTAAAAATGGATGGGACCAGGAGGATGTTGATGGAGAAAAGAGACCTAGAGTACCCTGTCTCCAGCAAAGGCTTCGTGTTAAAGCAAGAAACAAGTTTTCATGGCTCATGAACGGTTCAGGGAAGTACTCCCAGAGTCATAAAACATAAGAACATGGGGCCCTGGCTAGTGTGGCTCAGTGGATTGAGTGCCTCCCTGTGAAGCAAGGGGTCACTGGTTCGATTCCTGGTCAGGGCACATGCCTGGGTTGCAGGCCGGGTCCCCAGTGTAGGTCGTGTGAAAAGCAACCATACATTGATGTTTCATTCCCTTTCTTTCTCTTTCTTTTCCCCTTTAAAAATAAATAAATAAAATCTTTAAAAAAAAGAATATGGAGACCAAAGCCCCAGCAATTGGTGAAGAACATGCATTTCCATGTAGTGTTCTCTCTGTGCTTTATATCACTTAGAACCCTAGCAGAACGAAAACAATAGGTGACTGGAAGTGACTTCAAAACCAAACCAATTCAAGATATGTTGAACTCAAAGTAGCACTGACTGAGTGACAGCTATCGGCTTTAGTTTTCTCACTTCAAAAATAAATAAAGTAATATTCTCTACTTCACAGAGTTGTTGAGAGGATTAAATAAGATAGTGCATAAAAGTATTTAGCTGAGCACAGCAGTTAGCACATAGTAAGGGCTTTCTAAGTGGTATCTGTCATTTTTTTTCTCAGTGCTTTTGGATTGAGATAGGCCCCTGAGTTGCTATGTAATATTCGTCTTAATACTCTGGTTTCAGTTGCTTTCTCTGTAGCAAGAAATACAAATATCTGCTCTACCCACCTCCCCAGATGTGGTAAGAACAAAACTAACTGTGCATATGCTTAGGGAAAAAAAAAGAGCCCAATCTGAATATCGGGTAATAAGAAGTGCTGTTACTTGACTTCTACTAATCATTATTCTCATAAAAAATTAATAAAACAGTCAATTCAGCATCATTCAATACCATCCCCCTGTTAGCTCCATAAATCATCTTAAGATGACAGGTTTCTGCGTTGACTTGCAAATCAGCTTATGCTGCCTTTTGCAGAGTTCTTAATTAAAAACCCAATTAATCTAGAGTTCCAATCTCATTTACTGAAAATTGCACAGGAAACTTTGTTCCAACTCTGAATGGGGAAAATGTGATATGAAATATGGCTAAAGATATATGCAGGGGCCAGAGCAGACCATTCAGCCCCTTGCAGACCATAGGAATGATTGTCTTTATCCTAAGGGCAATGGAAGTTAGTGCAGGCTCTTAATCCGAAGGGAGAAGTAGATGATGATGACAA
The DNA here is from genome assembly GCA_004027735.1 of Carollia perspicillata. Taxonomy (NCBI): domain Eukaryota; kingdom Metazoa; phylum Chordata; class Mammalia; order Chiroptera; family Phyllostomidae; genus Carollia; species Carollia perspicillata. The sequence goes on from PVKM010036359.1 coordinate 2,277, forward strand.
CATAGTTTGATTTACTCCATATACTATAAGGAAATGGATTGAAGGGAGGCAGTAATAGAGGTCAACAGACCAGTTGGTAGGCCAGTACTGTTGTCTAGTTGACAGATGTTTTGGGTTTTTGTTTTTTGTTTTTTTTTTTGGTCTTAGGTGATATCAGTGAAGATGGAAAGATTTTAGATTATCTAGAAGGCAAAATTAACAGGACTTGGTGAGGGATGTCATGTAGGTTGGAAGGGGAGAAAGACCAAACATGACCCCACTAGCAGCATCAGGTTTTGGGATTGAGAAACTAGATAGAACATGAGGTTTTTCACTGACACACAGGATATTAAAAGGGAAAGAGGCTTGAGAAGATGTATATCACAAGTACAATTTAGACTGTGTTGAGCTTCAAGTCACTGTGGAACTCTAAAATATGTAGGTGGGTATACAGGGATGGTACACAGAAAAGAGAGATCTGAACTAAAGGTATATGTTTGGTATACATTATTTTATGCCACCAAGGGTTTGCCTGAAACATAACGTGGGACTGCTGACTGTATTTGCTCCCCACTTTCCACTACACACTTCTAGTGCTTATACCAACCAGTGTTTAGATCTAATCCCAGGTGTTGGTCCTTGCCAGGATGATATTGCTGCAAAAGTTAACTGAGTCATGTCCTAAGTTGTAGTATTGTGCCCATTAGGTGTGTCCATATCATGATGTCTACAAGACAGAGCAAGATGGGTTAGGGTAGTAGGTTGTGATTGTTAATGTTCTATATGGAAAAGAGATCCCAAATGAAACTCACCTGACAGTTTAGAGTGTGAGGCATAGGTCTATAAATCTTGAATTCTGAGGTTAAACCTGATCTCCAGAAATGCAAAGCCAGAAACAAGGCACAAGCAGAACTCAAATGAGCATATACATTTGAGCTTCAACAGGGACATGGAGGGAGTGAGGTGAGAGCAGAGACTACTTAGGTAATAATGTCTCTTGCATCAGTGTATACTACCACTGTTTGTTAGTAATTTATTTTAAATATTGAACATCTTTCTATTGCATTATTATGCATATATTATTGTGAATAATCTTAAAACCCTTAAGATTATTTAACCCTTAAGGAATTAAAAACATTTCGTCCACCACGGATGAAAATAATGCTACCAAGACATGATCTGCTTGGGGAGGAAAGGTGGCCAATCTCTCAAAGGAGAAGGGCCCTGAGTCCTTACCTCAATGGGCTTTTATTAGGTTTGCAACACACAGGGATACAGGTAAAGCTCATTAATCATTGTCAGGCAGTAAGGGTCAAACAATAGATAACAAAGAACTCTGAGGGCCTATTTTGAGTCAGGGTCAGATAGCTAAAGAGCCATAAAACTCTGAGGAACAAACTCACTTCTTGCTTGGACCCTTATTTAATTGAGAGCATTCTAAACAAAGCAGGTTTCACAGATTTTACATACTCTTTCTTAGGCCTGATTGCCCTAGGGAACCCGCCTTTTCCAGCACAGGGTGGTACCCACCACCAGCATTGTCTCAGGCTTAAGGTATTCTCTAAGGCTTAGGTCAGGCAGGGGAAGTAAGGCAGCCAAGAGATTAGGAGACTTCTTGCAGACAGAATGAGGACTCAGGCTATGGCAGAATAGCCAGGGAGTGAGGGTCCATCACCCACTCTTTGCTGCAGCCCCCCCAAGTTCTTCCTTGAGGGCCTGCAAAGTGATCATGTCTGGCCTAGGTTGCCCCCCACTCTGAGGGGTCTTACCCATCATTGACTAACTGACCAAGCATTGGGGCACTGAGATGGATGAAGCAGAAGCAGCGCTTTTGCCAGGTAGATAAGCTTTGTCTCCTTAGTGGCTCACAGTCCAAAGGTTGCTCACTCAGCCTTAGCCATGGGGGGTTTACAGCTCCTGAAACCAGGCAGAGCAATTTGCAACATATACAAATACAAAAATTAGTATTACCTATATATAGTGCTCATCTTTCTTTTTCCCTCAAAAATTTGGGTAAGCTATAAATTTTCTGACTTCAGCCAAGTTGGAGGCATAGGTAGATATGCTTTGCTTCCTTACACAATCAAAGAAGGACAACAACAAATTTAAAAACAAAAACCAACCAGAACTGCCAGAAAATCAAACTGTATGGATGTCTGGCAATTAAGGAATTAAAGAAGAAATGTCCAACAGAGGGCCAAGGGACATGAAAAGATGCTCAGCATCACTAGCCATCAGAGAGATGCAAATTAAAACCACAATGAAATACCACTTCACATTGGTCAGAATGGCCATCATAAATAAATCAACAAACAACAAGTGTTGGAGAGGATGTAGAGAAAAGGGAATCCTAGTGCACTGTTGGTGGCAAGGCAAACTGGTGCAGCCACTGTGGGAAGCAGTATGGAATTTCCTCAGTAAACTGAAAATGGAACTGCCTTTTGACCCAACAATTCCATTGCTGGGATTATATCTTAAGAACCTTGAAACACCAATTCATAAGAGCCTATGCACCCCAACATTCATAGTAGCACAATTTACAATAGCCAGGTGCTGGAAGCAAACTAAGTGCCCATCAGTAAATGAATGGATCAAAAAAAGAAAAACCACAGTACATTTGCATGGTGGAATACTACACAGCAGAAAGAAACAAGGAGTTCCTACCCTTTACAACAGCATGGATGGAACTGGAGAGCATTATGTCAAGTGAAGTAAGCCAGGCAGTGAAAGACAAATACCATATAACCTCAACTTTAAGTGGAACCTAATCAACAAAACAAACAAGCAAGCAAAGTATAACAAGAGACTTTGAAATTAAGAACAGTCTGACAGTAAGCACAGGGGAGGTGGGGGAGTAATGGGGGAAAAGGAGGGAAGGGTTTTCAGGAACAACTATAAAGGACTCATGGACAAAACCAAGGGGGTAGTATTAGGGGAGGGAGGTGAGGATGGCTAGAGTGGGGGAAGTGGTTGGTGGTAAATGCAGACAACTCTACTTGAACAATACTAAAACAATTAAAAAAAGAAAGAAAGAAACGTTCATCCAGACTGCAACAGAAACACAGCAAAATGGATTGCCCACCATGGCAAATACCCCAGGCTCTCCACCTTACAATGTAACAGGCATTCCAAGACAAAAAATGTGGCCCAAATGAAAAAAACAGATCAAAACTCCAGGAAAGAATTATGTGATAAGGAAATAACCAACTTAGTAGATTCAGAGTTCATAACACTAGTTATCAGGGTGCTCACAGAAATGATTTAGTACAGGTGCAAAATAAAGGAAGAGATGAAGGCTATACCAAGTGAAATAAAGAAAAATATAGAGTGAACCATCAGTGAAGGGAAGAAAACCAGGACTCAAATCAATTATTTGGAACAAAATAAAGAAATAAACACTCAACTGGAACAAAATGAAGAAACAATTCAAAAAAATGAGGAGAGGCTTAAGAACCTCAGGGACAACTTCAAAGGTTCCAACATTCAAATCATAGGGGTGCCAAAAGGAGAAGAGGAAGAGCAAGAAATCGGAAATTTATTTGAACAAATAATGAAGGAAACCTTCCCTAATCTGATGAAGAAAATAAACTTCCAGGAAGTTCATGAAGCTCAGAGAGCCCCACAGAAATTGGACCCAAGGAGGAACACATCAAAATACATCACAATTAAATCACCAAGATTAAAGAAAAGGAGAGAATCTTAAAAACAGAAAGAGAAAAGGAGGAAGGGAGGCAAGATGGCAGAGGAGTGAATGGAAGCTACACTAACCTCCTCCTAGGACCAATCTGGAATTACAACTAAATTGTGGGAGAAATTACCCAGAACAAACAACTGAACAATAGAGAGAGTGAAGCCTTATAACCACGGAGAGACAGAAGAATCAGCTTCAGCACAATCTATCTGGTAAGGAGTATGGTGGAGACTCAAGAGGGCTGACTGGGTGCTCACAGGTGGCAGCACTGGACAGATAATTAAGCAGCCATTTGGATCCCCCTGAGAAGAATGAGGTCTAAGCCAAAAGCTGGGATCCCCAGTGAAGAACACCAGAAACAAAATAGTACACAGATAACAACTGGAGGTGAAAAGCGGCAGGGTTGCTCTCTGCCAAAGACAGATGGCTACAGATGCAAAGAGCCGTTTAAAAGTCCAATGCACAAATTTTCATTTGTTGCCACTTACCCGGGGTTCTAGCAAAGGCGGGAGCAGAGTGGGTTGGAGATGCCTGAGGAGAGACAGGGGATGGACACTTTGGGGAGATGGCAGAGAGAGTACAGGAATACCAGCGCTGAGTCATCCCCCAAATGGAGGCAGCCTTTGAACTCAGACAGACCACTCCCCTCCAAGCCATAGAAGCCTGAAGGGAAACAATAGCTCCAGTGCCAGGAGGAATTCAGCCCCAAACTATGGGACTTAAGCCTGACTGCTCAATACAGAGTGACTAGGTTAACAACTGAAGGAGACAACCACAGACAGTCGATTCCTGGCAGTCTCAGAGCAGGCTGCCTAAGGTCAGACATGGTCAACATCTGACATTACCAGAAGGGGATCCAGAAAGGAAAAGCAGTGGTAAATACTAGAGGGTATCGAGACAAAATCCACTGTGGTCTTCTCCATGGTCAATGATATTCCTGCTTAACTTTTTAACATTTATTTCTCCTCCAGCAAGTTTGAATATTAAGTTACTGGAATTTACACTATAGTAAATTTCTCTCCTTTCTTATATTAGTGTTAATCTTTTTGCACCCTTGTTAATACTGGCGCATTTGTTCTTGACACTGAGATTGCAGGTGGGAGATATTTTTACAAATGTGAGTTTTTCCGTGCACTTTGTGGTTTTCTACTGGCAGCACCTGCACAACAGCATACAAGATGTGGTGGGCAGAGTGACCCTTAGTCAAGCAGCTGGAGGGGAGGACCTACAAAAGAATGACCCAACGATAATCAAAACCCAAATACATCCAGAGAGCCAACATAAACAGCATCCCAACAGCAGCAAGTTCAGGGGATCAAGGAGACTGCACCATTGAATCTCACAGGTTTCCTACCACACAAGTTCACACAACTAACTCAGGGAGTCAGAACAGATCAATGTAAGAAGCAGAGGCTAACAAGAAGCGTCTCACAAACAATGGGAAGACAAAGAAACAATCCCCAAACAAAAACAAAGGAGAAATCCTCAGAAAGAATGTTAAATGAAATAGAGGCAAGTCAACTATCAGCAATTGAGTTCAAGCAATGTTGATAAGGAAGCTCAATGAGCTCAATGAGAATTACCAAAAACTACAGGGAAACTATGAGGAACTTACTGAAAACTATATCAACATCAAAAAGGAAATAGAAACTATCAACAAGAGCCAAGAGGAAATGAAGAATACAATTTCTGAATTGAAGAACACAATAGAAAAAAATCAAAGGAAGTATAGACCAAGCATAGAATGGAATCAGCGAGCGGGAAGACAAGGTAGAAAAAAATCTCTCAGAATGAGCAAGAAAAGGAAAAAACACTAAAAAAGAAAGAAGAGGTGTTGCAGGGAATTTTAGGAAAATGTGAAATACGAAAGTATCCATATAATAGGGATACCAGAGAGAAGAGGAGCAAGGGATAGAAAACCTGTTTGAAAAAGTAATGATGGAAAACTTCCCTAACTTGATGAGAGAAAAAGTCACACAAATCCAGGAAGCACAGGGGGTCCTAATCAAGAAGAAACCAAAGAGGTCCACTCCAAGATATATCATAATTATAATAAAAAATTCCAATAAAGAGATTCTTAAAAGCATTAAGGGAGAAATAGGAAGTAACACACAAGGGAGCCCCAATAATGCTAGCAGGTGACTTCTCATTGCAAGCACTACAAGCCAGGAGGGAATGGCAAGAAATAGTCTATGTAATGAAAAACAAAGGCCCAAAACCAAGAGTACTCTATCCAGTGAGGCTCTCAATGAAAATAGAAGACCAAATAAGGAGTTTCCCAGACAAAAGAAGACTCAAAAAATACACCTCCTCCAAACTAGCACTACAAGAGATGCTAAAGGGTTGGTTTTTAGGAGGGAAAAGGGAGTCAGAGAAAGAGGAACACAGGTATGAAGAAAGTAAAATGGCAAAGAATTAGTACCTATCAATAATAACCTTACATGTAAATGGATGAAATGCTCCAATCAAAAGGCATACAGTAGCTGAATGGATGAGAAAACATGACCTACACATATGCTACCTCCAAAAGAAGAAACTAAGAACAAAATACCTACAGAGTTTGAAAGTGAAGGATTGGAAATAATTTTCCAAGCAAATGTACAGGAAAAGACGCCTGGGTAGCAATACTCATATCAGACAGAATAGACTTTAAAAGAAGGGATATGAAAACAGGCCCAGAATGATATATCATAATACTCAAGGGAAGGATCCATGATGAAGACATAAACAATATAAACATGTATGCACCCAACACAGGAAGACCAACTATATAAGGAAAATCCTGGAAGACTTCAAGAAAGACACAGACAGCAACACACTTGTAATAGGGGAGTTTAACACTCCATTGTCAACAATGGATAGATTTTCCAAAACAAAATATCAACACAGATATTTCAGCATTGAACAATGTCCTAACTCAAATGGACTTAACTGAATAAATACACACACACACACACACACACATACATACACACGCATATCTATATCTATCTATCCATCTATCTATCTAGCTAGCTATCTAACATTCATCACAAAGAAGCAAAATACACATTCTTTTCAAATACATGTGGAACAATTTCAAACATAAACCACATGATAGGACACGAAACAAGCCTCAGAAAATTCGAGAAAATGTAAATCATATCAACCACTTTGTCCAACCACAAGGGACTGAAACTAGAAAACAAACTCAAAGGGAAAAAAAGCGCTCAAATTCATGGAGATTGAATACCATGCTATTAAACAATAAATGGGTCAAGAATGAGATCAAGGAAAAATTCAAAAAATTTCTGGAAAAAATGACACTGAACTGACAACAATCCAAAACTTATGGGACACAGTGAAGGCAGTCCTGAGATGGAAGTTCATAGTGATACAGGCCTACCTAAAAGAGATAGCAACACTTCAAATAAAAAACCTAACCCTATACCTACAAGAACCCAAAAAATGACTAATAGCCCAGAGCAAGTAGAAGGAAGGAAAATCAACATCAGAGCAGAATTAAACAACACAGAGACTAAAAGCACAATTCTAAGAAAAAATAAATCCAGAAATTGGTTCTTTGAAAAGATGAACAAAATCAACAAGCCTTTAAGCAGAGTCATCAAGAAAAAAAGAGACAGGACCCAAATAAACAAAATCAGAAATGAAAAAGGAGAGATTAAAACTGATAACATAGAAATACACCTCAACAAAAAATATTGGCAAACCACATCCAACAATACATTAAAAAGATCATACACCATGAGCAAGTGGGATTCATGCTAGGGATGCAAGGGTGGTTCAATATTCAAAAGTCAGTAAATGTAATACATCACATAAACAAAGCAAAGACAAAAATCACATGATCACATTGATAGACGCGGAAAAAGCATTTGAGAAGGTCCAGCACCCATTTATGATAAAAACGCTCATCAAAGTGGGAATTGAGGGAGCACTCCGCAACATAATAAAGGCCACATATGAGAGACCTACAGCCAACATCATACTCAATGGGCAAAAACTAAAAGCTTTTCCATGGAGATCAGAAACAAGACAAGGTTGTCCACTTTCCCCATTTCTATTCAATATAGTATTGGAAGTTTTAGCCACAGAGATCAGAAAAGAAAAGGAAATAAAAGGCATCCAAATCCGAAAAGAGGAAACAAAACCGTCCCTGTTTGCAGACGACATGATAGTGTACGTGGAAAATCCTACAGACTCCAAACAAAAACTGCTTGACCTAATAAATGAATTCAGCAAAACAGCAGGATACAAAGTCAATATTCAGAAATCAAAGGCATTTCCATATACCAACAATGAAACAGCAGAAGCAGAAATCAAGAAAAAAATCCCATTCAATATAGCAAAAAGAAAAATAAAATACCAGGGAATAAACCTAACCAAGGAGATAAAAGACCTGTATGCAGAAAATTACACAACACTGAAGAATGAAATCAAGGAAGACACACAAAATTGAAACATATACCGAGTTCATGGATTGGAAGAATTAACATCATCAAAATGCCCATACTACCCAAAGCAATTTGCACATTCAATGCAATACCCATTAAAGTACCAATGGCTTATTTCACAGACATAGAACAAACACTTCAAAAATTTATATGGAACCATAAATGACCCTGAATAGCAGCTGCAATTTTGAGAAAGAAGAGCAAAGCAGGAGGGATCACAATACCTGATACCAAACTGTATTACAAGATCACTGTAATCAAAACAGCCTGGTCCTGGCATAAAAACAGACACATGGACCAGTGGAACAGAATAGAGAGCCAAGAAACAAAACCAAGTCTCTACAGTCAGTTAATATTCGACAAAGGGGGCAACACCATAAAATGGAGTAAAAATAGTCTCTTCAACAAATGGTGTTGGGAGAACTGGACAGCTACGTGCAAAAAATGAAACTTGAGCAGCAACTTACACCATACAGAAAAATGAATTCAAGATGGATAAAAGACTTAAATATAAGCCGTGACACCATTAAAATCCTAGAGGAGAACATAGGCAGGAAAATCTCAGATATCTCACACAGCAACATTTTTACTGACATGTCCCCCAGAGCAAGGGATATAAAGGAAAGAATAAATAAATGGGATCTCATCAAAATTAAAAGCTTCTGCACACCTAAAGAAAACAGCATTAAAATAGGAAGAGAACCAACCATATGGGAACACATATACGCCAATGATACCTCAGACAAGGATTTAATCTCCAAAATATACAAAGAACATAAACGACTCCACTCCAAGAAGATAAACAACCCAATTAAAAAACAGGCAAAGGACTTGGACAGACATTTCTCCAAGGAGGACATACAGAGGATTCAGAGACACATGAAAAGATGCTGAATATCGCTAGCCATCAGAGAAATGCAAATTAAAACGACAGTGAGATACCTCTTCACACCAGTCAGAATGGCCATCATAAACAAAGCAACAAACAACAAGTGTTGGAGAGGTTGTGGAGAACAGGGGACCCTAGTTCACTGCTGGTGGGATTGCAGACTGGTACAACCACTATGGAAAACAGTATGGAATTTTCTAAGAAAACTAAAAATGGATCTGCCTTTTGACCCTGCAATTGCACTGCTAGGATTATATCCTAAGAACCCTGAAACACCAATCCAAAAGAACCTATGCACCCCAATGTTCATGGCAGCACAATTTACAATAGCCAAGTGTTGGAAGCAACCTAGGTGCCCATCAGTAAATGAATGCATCAAAAAACAATGGTACATTTACACAATGGAATTCTATGCAGCAGAAAGAAAGAAGGAGCTCCTACCCTATGTGACAGCATCGATGAAACTGGAAAGCATTATGCTGAGTGAAATAAGCCAGGCGGTGAAAGACAAATACCATATGATCTCACCTTTAACAGGAAACTCTGCAACAAAACAAACAAGCAAGCAAATATATAACCAAAGACATTGAAATAGAAAACAGGCTGACAGTTACCAGAGGGGAGGGAATTTCAGGGGAAAAGGGGAAGGGTTTGCAGGAACAAGTACACATGGACACATGGACACATGGACACATGGACGCATGGACAAAAACAAGGTGGGGTGGAAATAGGAGGGAGGTGGGGATGTCTGGGGGGTGTGCTGGGATGGGGGTAAAAGCCAGAAAACTGTACTTGATCCACAATTAAAATAAAACAAAATAAAGTAAAATAAAATAAGATATTATTCATTGCCAATCCAGTGGAAATCTCTTCTAATGTGCTATGGTTTTATTCTGGTATTTGATTGATGCAAAAATTTCCTTTCTAGATTGATAAGAGCCTCTATTTAAACTATGAAAACTTTTGTGCATAGCTGAGAAAATTACATTGCCTCATTATGACAGTTGCACCTGATTAAACATTGCAATGTCAGAAAACTAGAAGTTCAAGAGTATAAATGTAGTGCTAGGGAGCACCTTAATAAGAAATAAAATACTGAATCAGGGTGTTATGACATTTAAAAGGTCAGTGGCCAAAAGCATTCCACATCTTTAGGTAATGGCCAATGCAGTTCTGTAGCACCAGTCGCAGCTCAGTAAATGCTTTAGAAATTATTTTAATGGAGTTCAAACTAATGGGATCCCCAAGAGCCAACCAAATTCAACAACAAAGAAAAAATGTCACCTTCAGCTACACGCTGGAGTCCCAAAAGTAATGATTGTTATTGTTACTTTATTTTTTTAAAGATTTTATTTATTTATTTTTAGAGAGAGGGGAATGGAGGGAGGAAGAGAAGGGAGAGAAACATCAATGTGGGGTTGCCTCTCACACACTCCCAACTGTGGACCTGGCCTGCAACCCAGGCACGTGCCCTGACTAGAAATTGAACTGACAACCCTTTGGTTCCCAGCCCACTCTCAATCCACTGAGCTACACCAGCCAGGGCTGTTACTGTTACTTTAAAAACCATCTCTCCAAAATCCTAACTATAAGTATCTTGTACAATAGTATAGCCCTCCTACAGTTACCAGTAGCTGGTATTTGGTGATTGGTTTCAAATCTACATTTCCATTATAAATGACTGTATACATTGCCTGGCATAAATAATGTCCCTGTTTTATTACAAAATCTTTTACTAAAAATCATGCACATGTAATTCTATAACATAGCAATATCACACTCAAGCACACCATATGACATTTTAAGTAAAATATTCAAGTTAAAACTATAAATTGTTACACCCATGCTGTTACCTTACCAACCACTCTCAAACAGGGGTTACTTCTGCTGGACCCTGTATAAATGACTTTGTGGTCTCCAGTACTTGTGAGTCCCCAATCCAAAGTCAAGAAATTTATGGAAATTGCAGTAGCCAAACAGACCCTAGAGAAGCAAAGAGTTCAGTTAGGTGCCACAGGAATCTGGCCCATGAACTGACATCCTTTAGACCTTTCTCTAGTGAAAGCCTTAAAAGCACTATGTTCCCATGTGAGTGACCACCATTTTAAAGGTTAGGCAACCAGGAAAGGGTTGTTCCCTAGTGTCACACAGCAACTAAACTCCAGCTAAGACTGAAACCCAAGGGAGAGTAATGGGAGAAATTAGGGATAACTGTAATTGAACGACAACAACAACAACAACGACAAACAGTCTTCTGATTCTCAAGAGAGGATTAGAAAAAAATGGACACTCAACAATCACGATTTTCACATACCAAAATGTTCCCCTGAAAAATGCCAGCTTGTCATGGCCCAAAGTTTCTGAAGCCCCCCCCCAAGGCATTCCTAATTGATCAGATAAAAAGGAGAGGTTTCTCCAGGTTCCTTGCTTTTGTCCACAAGTGAAATTCCCATGTGCTTATAGGAAACCTGACCTTACTTGCATGTGCAGTTTTCAACATTAATTATTCTGGCATCTGTATGTCAAAACCTCTGGGCAAAACAAAGGGATATCATATGCATTGAGAAGGACATAACATCACTTCTACAGCATTCCCACACATAAAGCATAACCTGGACCTCATCATAAAGAAACATCAGGGAAAACTATACTTGAAAAACAATTAAAAAATTGAAATAATAAAAAAGAAAAAAAGAGAAACATCAGACTAATCCAAATTCAGGGACATTCTATGAAATAATTGGCCTATACACTTTAAAATATAAAGGTCATGAAAAACAAAGAAAGACTCAGTCATTATTTCAGATTAAAGAAGACTAAATAGGCACAACAACTAAATGCAAGGCAATGAATGATACTGGATCAGATCCTATATTTATATTTTCTATGAAAGATGTCAGTGAGACAATCTGCAAATTTGAATCAAGTCTGAATATTAAAGAATAGTATTATATCAGTGTTAATGTCTTGGTGTAGATAATTGTGTTGTGGTTATTTTTTTTTTATATTTTACTGGTTATGCTATTACAGTTGTCCCATTTCCCCCCCTTCATTCCCCTCCACCCTACACACCCTCTCCCACCCACATTCTCTCCCATTTAGTTCATGTCCATGTGTCTTAAGTTCTTTAGCTTCTACATTTCCCACACTACTCTTGCCCTCCCCCTATTTTCTCCCCACCTTCTATGCTACTTATTCTCTGTACCTTCTCCCCACCCTCTCCTCCCACTCCCATGTTGCTAACTTTCCACATGATCTCCATTTCTGTGGCTCTGCTCCTGTTTTAGGTGTCCGCTTAGTCTGCTTTTATTTTAGGTGTGGTTGTTAATAACTGTGAGTTTGCTGTCATTTTACTGTACATGTTTTTTTCTCTTCTTTTTCTTAGATAAGTCCCTTTAACATTTTGTAAAACAAGGGCTTGGTGATGATGAACTCCTTTAACTTGAACTTAATCTGAGAAACACTCTATCTGCCCTTCCATTTTAAATGAAAGCTTTGCTAGACAGAGCAATCTTGGATGTAGGTCCTTGCCTTTC
>PVKM010036360.1:0-14725 GCA_004027735.1 Carollia perspicillata
GGGTCTGTTACAAATCCGTGCTCTTGAATTTCGGCTGCCGCCTCCTCAGAGGGTCCCGACCCTCGGTGCCCACCCCCAGCCTCCTGCCTTCCCTGCCTTCATCCACGAGGAAATCCAAGTCCACGTGGCAGCTGCTTGCCCCAGGCCCTTCTCTGCTGGACCCTGACATGGGGACTCAGTGCCTCCACCCAATGGGGATGGAGAAAGGGCAACGGATAAGGAAGGTGCTGCTGGGGTGAGAGGTGCGGGGGGCGGGGGGTCTCACTCCAAGAGGCCGCCGTCCTCCCGGTCTCGGAACTCTGTGTTGGTCCAGGTGGAAAACTTCTCCAGAATGTAGGCCGCCAGTCCCACGGGAGAGTCATTCAGGGCACAGCCTGGTGTGGAAGAAGCCGCAGCGGCTCAGGCCCGGGACCAGGGCGCTTGGCCGTGAGGGCTGAGGGTGGTGCAGGCCCCACAGAGCAGTCCTGCAGTCAGGGAGCCCTCGGTGCGCAGCTCTGCCCTGATGCTTGGGGGGCTCCCGCACCTCGCTTCCTTAACCTTTTTGCCATGGGATCCTCGCATCTGATGGAAGGGGTAGTGCTTCCCCACGGGCCTCAGGGGGGCCCATGCACTACCGGAAGCTTCCATCAAACAGGAGGGTCTTCGACTCTGGGTTGGGAGAGCCAAAAGAGACATATATATGGATGAGCGCTGTTTCTAAAAGGTGGGGTTTTGGGGTTTACATGCTATGATGAGTGAAGAAATGAGAAGCAACCCAGGAGTCCGACATTAGGGATCAGTTACAAATGAATATTGGTGCACACACAAGCTAAAATGCTGGCAGGCATGAAAAATGCCGGGACAGCAGCGTGGGTGAGTTTCCCAAAAGTGATATTAGACAAAAGAAGCCAGAGTTCAAAGAGGTTCCTGCCCTAGAATTCCACTTCCTGTCTGTCTCAAGTCAGCAGGGTGGTCCCCCAGAGGGCTGGGGGAGATGTTTCTGCAGAAGGCGGGGTGGGGGCGTGCAGAGCTTCAGGGCTGGTGGGTCATGTCCTGTTTTTTGGTTATACGGACAGGTTCCCCTTGTCAAAAGTCATCAACCAAAATGTTAGCAAGTTTATTCCAACGCTGGGGACGAGGGAGGCGGGGCCGGATGAGAGGTGGCAGGGGACTATTATTTCTGGTTTGTGCTTTCAGCATCTTTCCCTTTTTTGGAAGTGAGCATGGATTACTTTCATAATCCGAGAGAAAAGCTGGGTATGAAGCGCCCTTTTTATCATGAGTTGCCTGAAGTGTGTGGAGCACGGGCCTGTCCGAGCAGCCGGGAGAGACTTTGAAATGGGTGCAGCTGTTCCTGGGTGGCTTCCCAGTGGGGTCCGGGGAGTTGCCTCCTGGGCCCTCCCAGGGTCACCTGACTCTGTAAGGGTCCTCTCTTCCCTTGTCTTAGAGCTGTCTGATAGCTCTGTAAACTGTAGAAAACAGACAGGTGTGCAAGTGACTTTGTTCACAGAGAAGCAAACGGAGGTTTAATTGATGCTGCTCTGAATTTGACGTTTTGCATCTGTGAGTCCACGAATTTCAGGGTTCCTCATTGCCTTTGAAGTGTTCTACTTCACATTCTGCTGGTTTCTTTATTACCGTATTTCGCTGTGTACAAGGAGCACCTACATTTTTGGCCCAAACTTTCAAGGGGAAAAAAATCTTTCATTTTAATTTTTCACGTCAATTATTTATTTATTTATATTTAGATACTTGTTTTTTTGTATTTTAAAGGAATTTTGGCATTTATTTTTGTACATATTATGGTACAAGCAATTTTATGTAACAAATAACTACTAAACACGAGAACAGATACAAGGTATTTCAGACATGACCCGTGTATAATGCACACCCTTATTTTCCCCTCAAAAATTTGGGCAAAAAGTGCGCATGATACATAGCAAAACACACGGTAATAATGAGTTAAGTAAACTCTTTGACATGTGTTCATTTTATATTTGTATGATTTTATTTTTTAAATGTTTTTTTTTTTAAGTGACCCTTCGACAGGGCCCTGGTGGCAGAAACAGTTGCTGGGCTCTCCCTTGCTGTTATGGGGTCTCCCCCCGGGGCCCTGAGGTACCCCCTCCTCTGCCCCCACAGTCCCAGAGGGACCAAGCCCCCAGGCTTCCTCCTCGCCCCACCCCTCTTCATCCCTTGGGGTGGAGGGATCAGGGGTCAAAGCCACTAGGAATATTAAATCCGTGAATGCAATTGTTGGGAATCTGATGACCACGCATCAACTTACTTCTATGGAAAAATGCAGCCTCAGGGTCAAGAGCTCTGAGGTCCTTGAAAGAGGCCGTCACCCTGTTCCTGGGGGTCGGTGAGGCCTCCCCTGGGTGGGCCCCTTCCTGAGGGGAATGGACGTAAGCCGCCTCCCCTCGCCCCTGGCGGCGGCGGCGGCTGCTGAGCTGGGCCGCCTCCCGCTCACTCACCCACAGTGTCCGGCTTGGTGCTCTGAATGTGCAGGTAACCGCTCTCCCTCACGAGGCTGTATAAAATCTTCTTCTTCACGGGGAACATCAGCTCCACGTCCCTCTCGGTGTAGCCAAAAAGCTTCTGGAAACGCGGTCCCAGGAAAAGGGTCAGAGTGTAGAAATTTCTTAAAACCAAAGTCATGTTCAAGTGCAGGCCTTTCACGTGGCTGAGGGCAGAGAGGGGCTGGGTTAGACTCGCTGCTGCCAAGGGAAGTGGGGAAGGAAGAAACACAGGAGGAGGAGGTCACCAGGGCCAGCCTCCTTCAGCATCTGCCCCTCTCGGGTGGCCATAGGAGGTGAGACGGCAGGGCCAGGTTGGTGAGAAAATAGTTTCTGGAAAGTTCCAGTCAGGTCACTCAGGGTTTGGTCCATCAGAAAGGGTTATTCCTTGAGCTCCCCCTCCTCTAACTGGCCCGGAGTCACCAACTTCGAGTGACACCAAATGGAGGGAAGGCCCATGTCTAAGTGCCCCAGGCCGAGCCGAGTGCTGGGGAACCTGCCCCCTCCCCCTGGGGCTCACAGGCCTCCCAGCAAGAGGAGGCTCCCAGGCCCAGACTCTAAGTCCAGGCAGGGCCCAGTGTGAATGACCGTGCATTCCGACCGGATGTCCTACTTGTAGATGTTGTACACGCACCTGCACACACACACCTGGAAGTAGCCCTCACCTGGGCACCAGCTGGGCCATGTTGGTGCAGATCAGGGACCCCCAGTCCCCACCTTGAGTGTAGAATTCCTGGAAGCCCAGCCGAAGCATCAGCTTGTAAAAGATCCTGGCGGTGGCCACTGAATTCAAGCCTGGTTGTGGGGGGAAGAGAGCAGAGTCACGGCGAGGTCGCTCCTTGGGTCCTCCCATGTCCTATGAAAATTTTCACACCCCTTGCCCCGGGCCAGGTAAGAGCAGTTCAGACAGAAGGAATCGTGGGGTGCAAATGGGGTGCCATTGGGCACCCCACCCACCTGGTGGTCAGGGAATGAGTGGACAGATGGGCTCCAACCAGCCCAGGTGAGCTTCTGTGGGCCCACACAGAGGTGGACGTGCTCTGGAGAGGGGAGCTCCTGAGGGCATTCTAGTCCAGGCCCCCGGGCCAGCACTGGACAGTCGTGATCTCGACTCTGGGAGTCCTGCTCTGCCCAGTCCCTGGCCCACCACCCGCCTCAGATCCCGGGAAGACGCATGGGCCCTCTGTGTGATGGGAACAGCCTCCTCAGGCTCTGAAGGAAGCTGCCCCTGCTGACTCCCTGACTCGGTCTCCCAGAAGGAGAGCCTGGTGGGCCAACCTGGCTGCACCAGGTGAGGAGGGGGTGGGTCCACGGCCGCCAGCAGCGTCCCTACCCTTCTTGGAGGCTGCCTCCGAGAAGCCATAGCCAGGAATGGAAGGGCAGATGACTTCAAAAACATGCTTGTCGCTCAGGCCGTGGTTCTTGGGGTCAGTCAGGAGCGGGATGATTTTATAAAACTCGTAGAAGGAGCCAGGCCAGCCATGCACCATCAGCAGGGGCTTTGGGGTGCAGCCGAAGGGCAGCTGGGGGGGCTTCACGTGGATGAAGTGGATGTCCAGGCCTGGGGAGACAGAGCATCGTCAGGATGGGGGATGAGGGGACAGCGCCCTGCAGGTGCGGAGGCCACAGTCGTGGGCCTCAGGGTATCTATCCGGTGAGGCTCTGGCCCCTCCGGAGCTCAGACACTGGGTCCGCCACCTCAGCCCCCTGCTACCTTGGTGTCGACCACAGTTACGATAGTTACAACCATCAGCGCTGGCCGGGTGCCAACCGCACTCCCGCTGTGTGGGTACCCTTGCTCAGCCTTCACGGCCACTCTGCAAGGGAGGTGCTTTCCTGTGGCCCATTTACAGGAGAACATGAGCTCTGTGAGGCCAAGGCCACAGCCGCTCACGCGCTGTTGTCTTCCTGGAGCCCAGAACCGTTCCTGGCACATGGCGGGGCTCGATAAACACCTTCTTTAATAATTTAAAAATCGGGGGTGGGGGAATCCCCATATGTGTAACAACAGAGAATTAAATAGATCATAGTTTAGCAGTGCCCTGGAATACAATCCAGCTGTTTGACGGACAGCAGTGCAGGATGTATCGCTGCGTGGTAACAGCAAACTGCCAAGACATGCCCATTGTCTGGCCCAGTTTTTGTGAATAGCCATAGGTGTGTACATATTTGTACTGTGTGCATATGAATTTTAAAGCCTGGAAGGATAAATTGCAAAAATGTTAAAAAAAAATTATCTCTGAGTAGGAGAGTTTCAGGAGCTTTCTTTTCTTTTCTTTTTTCTCATTTTCTTTTTTTTTTAAATTTATTAATTTGAGTGTGTGAGAGAGAGAAGCATCAATTTGTTACTCTACTTACATATGCATTCATTTGGTTGATTTTTGTATGTGCCCTGACTGGGGATCGAACCTGCAACCTTGGTGTATCAGGACGATACTCTAACCAACTGAGCTACCCGGTCAGGGCTTCTCATTTTCTTTATTGTGTTCCATGTACTTTCTAATTTTTCTATGATGGATGTATATTGCACATGTGAGTTTTTCTGTAAGTGGAGAAGTTTTTTTTAAGGTAGAGTGTGGGACGTGCGTAGTGCCATCCTGGCCAGGGCAGGTGAATGGGTCCCAGGCTCCTTCAAGGTGGAGACTCCTGGGCGGCAGCTCTTGCCGAAGCCAGGGGCCCAGGTGGCCCTGGGGGGGTCACGGTCAGCATGGGCAGGGCTGCTGTCACAGCTGGAACCCTCCACCTCCAGGGTGGGAGTTGACAGCCCACTCTAGCTCATTTCAGTCTGGTGTTAATTCATTATACCAATAATATGCATTTGTGGTAGGAAACCATACACATCAAAAGGTGAAAAAAAATCACATGCAATCCCACTCTCTGAAGAGAACATTGGGTTGTCTGTCAAAGCTTTAAAAAAATAAATTTAATATTTTGGAACCATTTTAGATTTCTAGAAAAATGGTAAAGCTAGCACAGGAAGTTCCCACATACCCACACCCAGCTTTCCTGCTATGAACATCTCGTGTTAGTACGATACATTTGTTACAGTCAGTGACCTTGGGCTGACACATGAATAAAGTCCGCATTTAAGTTTTTATTTTTAAAATGTGATGGTATTAAGGACATTTGACCTAAGACTGACCCTCTTCACAAATTTTTAAGTGTAATACTGTTCTCATCTCTACTCTCGGTGTGGTACGGCGGATCTCTGGGAACTGAAACTTGGTATCTATTCATCAGCAACTCCTCACTTCCCCTTCTCCCAGCCGGATGCTTCTAGATTCCTATGTGAATGGAACCAGAGGGCATTTGTCCCCTGTGACGGGTGTGATACCCTCAGGGCTCCCCCGTGATAGTGGCGTGTACGTGCAATGGAACGCCACTCACATTTCCTCAGTTTGTACCTGATGTCCTTCGGCCGTTCCAGGGTCCCATCCAGGACACAGCACATTTGCTTGTCCTGCCTCCTCAGGCTCCTGTTTGCTGTGACGGTTCAGACTTTTCAAAAATGCTTAGAGAACGCGTTTCCTTTGAACAAAAATAGAGCCCTACCTACCTTCTATTTTGGAACCTTATATATTTTTTCACTTAACAATATATCCTGGGCATCGTTCTGTGTCGCTAAATTTGCTCCTATTCTACAGTTTATTTTAGTAGATCATCTTACCTCCCTGGGAGCACACTGTGTGATGTGCAGCGATTATTTTTTATTCAAGTTCTATTCCATTACCCTTTGGGTGCAAAATTAGAAAAAGCACAAAACCCATGCGTGTACATGTGCTCGCGTGTGTACGTCCACGTGCTTGTGTGTGCATGGACACTCCCTGGAAGCAGATATGAGAGGAGCAGAAGCTGGCGCTAGGGAGGAAGCTGGGGGCTGCAGGGGAGGGCCGGGAGGGAGACTCTTTTTCACTGTGCATCCTGTATTCTTTGAATTTTAAACATTTGAGTTTTTAAAATTAAGAAAAATGCTAGAAGCCTCTCCTCGCTGTTTGCTTTTGGAGGAGGACATGTTCTTTTGGTTTCTCTGTCAATTGGCGGTGCCCACAGGACGCTCCATGCCCAGGCAGTGGGGTTAGGAGCCAAGTGGGCTCAGAGGCAACGCTGCTTCCACCATTGGGCCTGATGGGGGGTGAGGGGGGCTGTGGGGTGAGGTCATGGCCTGGGGCCTGAGCTGGGCCAGGCTGGATATCTGGAGAGCTGGGACCTGGCCCTGACCCTCCACCTCCCTGTGACTTGGGCAGCTCACTCCATCCCTCTGAGGGGACAGACTGGACATCCCTGGAGGCTTCTGCAGAGACTGATCTTTGGCGGGGGCCGGGCCCATCACTGGGGTTAGAGCCAGAAGCCCACCCTAGACCAGACAGGACAAGTGAGGAAGCCAGTGAGCACGGAGACAGAACATTGGGGTGGGGGTCAGAGGTTGAACCTCAGGCAGCCCAGAACACAGGGGTCAGGGCAGGAACCTCAAGAAGCTCTGAACATGAGACAGGAGGACAGCAGCATTCGTAGGGTGCGGAGGGAGGCCTTCTTGGACCAGCCCCAGGCTAGGGAGCCGGGGGAGAGACGTGCTCAAGGCCCGCTGGTTCCCCGGCTGGGCGGCAGCCAGCTTGGACAGTGGGGGCTGGGCGGGCAGCGTGTGACCCTGGGCTCCGTTGTTGCATCTGCTGCAATTTCGAGTTAGTTCTGCATTCTGGTGTGGTTATGCTTTTAAATCCACCTCAGTGACCAATGACTGGATTCCGGGTCTCCCGCAGCTTTATCTAAGTCACATCCAGCATCTGAGAAGGCTGTTCCCGTGACGCCCGCCCCCCTCCAGCTGGTGTTTTGGAAACTTACCTTCAATCTTCGTCTTGAAGTGAGGGTATCTGTTGAGAATCTCCACCTGCTTCTTCCAGTCGAATTCGTTCTGCCAGTAGGAGAGGATTTTCTTCAGATAGTTGGAGTTGAAACCGTAGTGGAAGCGGCTGTCCTCCAAGGGTGGGGTCAGACGGGCATTCCTGATCCTTTGGTGTAAATCCTGGAGCAACACGCAGGACAAGGAGGAGAGAGGGGTGGGTGGGGCAGAGCACAGGGAGCAAAGTTTGTTTCCAGAAGACGGAGCAAACCCTGAGGCCACCAGACACGGCCCTCCAGCAGAGGCGAAGCTGGAGGAGGCCATGGGTCTGCTGCCGGTAGCTCCGGGTTGTCAAGTTCATCCCAGAAGAAGCCTCTGTGTTTTCCACGACACTGGCTGCTCCCAAAGCATATGTTCTTCAGTTTGACTTCCGGTTACTTCTCATGCTCCGGTTTTTAAACGCGTGAACAATACACGCCTCTAATTTATCTACGCTTCTATGTACAGGAGATGACAAGCCTTTATGAGAAGGGGCCACATAGCCAATATTTTAGGCTTTTAGAGCTGCGACCGCTGCACGCTGTCCCTGAGGTGTGGTTGCAGCCACGGACAGACGGCACGTGGAAGACGGCCGTGTCCCAGAAACCTTTACTCATGGACACTGACACTGAATGTTATATGATTTTCACGTCATGAAATAGTCTTCTTCTTTTGATTTTTTCCCAACCATTTAGAGACATAAAAACTATTCTTAGCACGGAGACTGTATGAAAACAGGTGGCAGGATGGATATGTCCCATGAGGTGTGGTTTGCCAACATCGAATGATACATTGTAACTCTGTTAGGATACAGGGCTCAGCTTGTGTCCTAAATAGCGAGGCCTTATTAAGTCCCGCCAAGGGAGCTGCGTCCGCTTTCTCTTGGGTGCAGCCCAGTTCTGCTTTTCAGAAATCCCTTCTTTCCAGAACTCTCAGGACATTTTTCTGGGCACTTCTTACGGCATTTATCCTAATTAATCTGTTAGTTAACGTTTCTCTGTGCACATTTCTTTTCTCAGCTACTGAAGTCTGAGCTACGTGAGGGAAGCTCTGTCTTCCAAGTGCCCAGAATAGCGTCTGCACACAGTAGGCATTCTGATAGCCACAGAAGGAAAGCAAGAATGGGTGGGGACACCGAAGGCCCCTCCCACCCTCCTGGCACTGCTCAAGCCTGCCTCTCAGATCAGCCCACCAGACCAGCCACGTTCTCCCTGTGCCCAGGAAGACACAGTCTTTGGAGTCTGACAGATCTGAAGCCACATCTGCCTTGTGATCTGCGTCACCTCAGATAAACTGCTTTAACTCTCTGAGCTTCGGTTTCTGCAACTGGGAGGTGAGAGCAATAGATAGACCTGACCCTGCGGGGTTACTGCAGGGCCTGAAGGGGATCACGAATGGCTGACACGCAGTAGGGGCTTCACCAAGGCTGGCCCTCAGGCTCTCTGCATGTCAGCATTTTCTGTCACCACGATCTGCTTGGTCACTAAGATCTCTGCCAGGACCTGGTGATAACCCGTTCACTTTCTCCCATACGCTCAGTCCCCAGGTTTCAGATGGGGCACAAAGGAGGCAAAACCGCTGCTTTCTGTGACTTTCGATGCACAAAACTGGGTCCAGCTGACACCCCTTCTCCCACCTGGGCACTCCTAGGGCCTGTCCCCCAACCCCAGGGAAGCCGCAGTAGGGCTCCCTGCTTCCCTGCTGCTCAGTGCTGCTGGGAGAGAGGGGCCTTACATCGATCTCCTCGTCGGAAGTTTCCACCTTGAAAGGTCGAATGCTCTCATCCTCGGTGGGGGGCCTCGGCCCAGGCCCCCACCACCCATCTTCAAGTGGCAGTGTTTCCTCTTTGTCCCGGGAGACGAACCAGTAGATGACAAGGCCCAGCACGACGGAAAGGAGAATTTCCAGCCACATGGCTCCTGCAGAGGGGGCACAAGTCCATCAGCCACAGGGCCACCCAGCCAGGCCCTGACCCCAGGCCAGAGTTGCTACACTCCTAACCTCTCTCACCCAACCCCTGACTTTATGTACTTTGGCCTAAAAAAAAAAAAAAGAGAGATGATACTATATAGTACAGAAAAATTGGAAAAACAACAGAAAAAGAGACACGAATCACCCACAATCCTTCTGAGCTATGAAATTCATTCCTCAAATTGAGAAAATGTGAACCTGAGTTGGCTCTTACCCAGCCCTAGGTGTGGGGCTGCATTTCTGAGGCTCCTTTTCTCTGAGGGGGCCCTTTGACTCCAGAAGCTTCTCTCCACCCTGTGACTCCCTCCCCCACGGGAGGGGCAGCACCTTCTCTGAGTGGTGGGCTCAGGAGAGGGAATGGAGCCCGGCCCAGCCCCTTGCTGCGTCTCTCTCAGAGGGTCCTGTCCATGGGATGTGTGTAAAGGGCAAGGGGAGAGGTCTGCAGTGCTGCAAGGTTAAGTTCAACTCGGGGGGTAGGAGGGAGAGTGTTAGGTAGCCCAAACACCTCAGCTGGTTTTTAACAGCTTTACTGGGATATAATTCAAATGACGTATAATCCACCCATTTAAAGTGTACAGTCCAGTGCTTTTTAGTCTATTACAGGTTTGTGCAAACATAAGCACAATTTCAGGACATTTTCATCACCACAAAGAGAGACCCTGTACTCTTTAGCTACCACCCCCCGAATGGCCCCCACCCGGGCCCTAAGCAACCACTAATTTACTTTCTGTCTATCGATTTGCCTGTTACATTTCTTCATCTTTTTAAAAAAATCCTCAGCTAAGGGTATGTTTTTTATTGATTTTAGAGAGAAAGGAAGGGAGAGAGTAAGGAAGAGAGAAACATTGATGTGAGAGAGAAACACTGATTGGTTGCCTCCTGTACACACCCTGACCAGGTATTGAATCCTCAACCCAAGTACGTGCCTTGACAGGGAATTAAACCCATGACCTCTTGGTGTATGGGATAATGCTCCAACCAGCTGAGTCACCCGGCCAGGCTACGTTTCATGTGAGTGTTTTTAATCTCATTTGTCTGACTCCCATGTCTTTTTTTCTCAGAAGGGAAGAAAGAAGAGCTTAGTCCCTGCACACCAGTACCAGGAAGACAGGGCCATGGTTGCTGCCTCCTGGCTTCTCATCTTCCACAGTCCCAGGGAAGTAACCCACTGAAGGTTCAAGTTCAGAAAAATGTGCATGAACATGGACAAGGTCCTCATGCCAGAGCCACAGCAGGTGCTGCTGGACAATCGGAGGAGAAAGCACCCTGTCTCAGACAAGGCCTAGCACAGCCACCCCAGCTCCACCGGACTGTCCTGGAAACCCGAGGAGGGGAGGACCTTGCGAGGAAACCCACCCTAGTGTGACCTCAGTTCCCCCCAGGGGACTGAGGTGGGGGCTTGCCGAGGCCCTGAAGTTTGCTCCTGACAGGAGCTGCCCCTCCAAACTGAGCGTTAGACCACCAGAGGCTGCTCCTCGAAACACTCATCTACAGTGGTAGAGAAATGGAGCTTCCTGACGGAACCATTGGGTTGGCTGCCTCCTGCTTCCTGTACCACAGTGGAAATCTAACACCCTTTTTTCTGTCCGTGACCCCACTGACCTCCCAGACCCCACACTCAGTCCCTGCATCCACCTCTGATTCTTTTCCCACACCCGCATCACCAAGTCCCGATGCCGCTCAGATCCAGCCCCCTCCATGCCCAGCCCCTTCTCTGAACCAGAGCCCTTGTCACCCACACTTAGATGACTGTGACAGCTTCTCAACCTCATCTCTCTGGCCACTGGTATACTTCTTAGAATCCAGGGTGGCATTCTTGTTAGGAACCATCCTCAGTGCATCAACCACCAAGCGTCCATCTCCCCCTTTGGGTTACTACTTGGCTCACGTGTGCTTCAGAGCTACGAATCTCAGGTTACAAAGCAGGCTTTACTACAGTGTGCTAATGCAGCACCTATAACAGCTCTTTATTTAATAGAGTGTTACATCCACACGAAGTAAGTTGTTCTACGCATTGTAACAGGCGTTGACTATCGGCCAGTGGGGTTTTAAGGGGTGTGATGAACCACCGTCCACGCAAAGCTACCCAGGAGGGAACTAAATTTCATCAAAATTGACTTTTCCTTTTCATGTATTTAAGGCAAGAATCAGGGCAGGCAAGAGTTTTGCCCCAAATCACACCGCAATTGTGAAGATTAGAATTTGTAGCCAAAGCATTCATTCCCTGTCACCAAGCAGGTTGCATGCCCCCTCCCCGTCCTGTGTCACCTCCACCTCGTTTTTAGCCACGACTGCACGGGACCCGCGGTCTTCTGCCCCAGCGTTCCTCCCAGGCCTGCACATCTTTTCCAAAAAAGTGAAATGGTAATAAACAAGAACCTCTCCGTCCTGGTCCGTTGGAGCAGAGGTTTGTTCAATGGATAAGGACGTGGTGGGTAAGCCGGCTCCGGGAAAAGGCGGGGCCTTGGAGTTCGACCAATCAGAGCTCGGCCGCTCGGTTAACTCCGCCCTCGCTCTCCCCTTGCTGGGAATGAGAATGGAGCGGCGCAGCATTCGGGGTCCGCGGGGCCCAGGGTGCTGCGGCTGCCCTCAGGGCCCCGGAACTGCCAGCCAGGGCTGCTGCTTTATTAGAGTATGACAAGCCAAGGGTTGAGGCTCAGGAGAGAGGGCGCCGCTCTGCCTGCCCACTCCCTGCACAAAGCAGGTGAGTGTGCCAGGCCAGCTCGTGGCTCTTTCCTCCCCAGCGTGGGCTCCTTGGGGTTGGGCGGTGGAAGCAACATCGCCCACAATGGGGAGAAGGGACTGTCCACCGGGAAACCCAAGGCCATCTGGACCCTGGTAGCAGCCGTCTGGTTTGGGGACAGGGTGGTACTAGGCAGATGACAGAGCCCTCCTCTCCCCAAGGCCCCTCTCAGCCTTCTTGGCACCTAAGAGGAAGGAGAGGGCCGAATCAGCCCAACCTCCAGGGGGCAGACCAGTCGCTTGGTTGGAGACAATGAGCACTCCAGCCGGGAAGGAGCTCAGCCACTTTGAGTCCAACCCCTTCACTTCACAGCTGAGGCGGCGGGGAGGGGAAGCGTCCCGCCCCCAGGTGCGACAAACCTGGAATAAAGGGAGAAAAGAGTCACGGCCCTCCCTGCCCTCCGTCGCCTCTAGGGCACAGTTTCTCAGCCTCAGCACAACTGGTATTTTAAACCAGGTAATTCTTCACTCTGAGGGCTGTCCTGTGCATTGTAGGGTGTTTAACCGCATCCTCGGCCTCTACCCACTAGAAGCCAATAGTATCCCTCTTCCCCGAGTTGCGAAAACCAAAAAAGCAGGAAAATGTCTCCAGACGCTGCCAAAAGTTCCCAGAGCGGGGCGGGGTGGGCAGCTACCCTCAGGTGAGGACCCATGCTGTGTAGACCAGTGGTTCAACTTTAGAATGTGTTAGAATCACCTGGGGAGCTTGTTAAATCAGGTTTCTGATCCAAGGGGTCTGGGGTAGGGACGGAGAATTTGCACTTCTAACAGGTTCCCAGGTGATGCTGCTGCTGCTAGGCTGGGAACCATACTTGGAGAACTGCACTGTAAACCCTAAGAAGGCTTGTCCATCTGTCTTGCTCCCCAAGGTATCCCAGCGCGCACCGAGCCCAGTTCTGGCAGATGCAGGGAGCCCACCAAGAGTTGTTGAATGAACACTTGGGCCTGAGGTGGAGAGGAAAGAACCTGGCTTTTCTGCAGGATCAAGAAGAAAGGCAAAGAGAAAACGCCATCTCCAGGGTAACAGGTGAACAGAGAACCCCAGAGTCTCTCCCTGACCTCAGATTGGTTAGTCGGTTCCACGTGGGAGGCTGGATACCCCCAAGCTGTCCTTCTGGTTACCATCCTCTGGGGAAGTTGAACTTGTGGACTGTGTGTCCATGGTGTCTTTGAATATATACCCAGAAGTGGAATCACTGGGTCATAAGGCAGTTCTATTTTCGATTTTTTGAGAAGTGTTCATACTCTTTTCCACTGTGGCTGCACCAATCTGCATTCCCACCAACAGCCCATGAGAGTTCAGTTTTCTCCACATCCTCTCCAGCACTCGTTGTTTGTGGATTTATTGATCATAGCCATCCTGACAGGTGTGAGGTGATAGCCCATTGTGATTTAATTTGCATTTCTCTGATGATTAGTGATATTGAGCATCTTTTCGTAGGTCTATTGGCCATCCGTATGTCCTCTTTGAAGAAGTGTCTATTTAGGTACTCTGCCCATTTTTTAATGGGATTTTTGGTGTCGAGTTGTAGGAGTTCTTTATAAATTTTAGATATTAACCCCTTATCGATGCATCATTGGTGACTATCTTCTTCCATTAAGTAGGTTGTCGTTTCATTTTGTTGATGGTTTCCTTTGCTGTGTAAAAACTTTTTAGATTGATGTAGTGCCATTTACTTATTTTTTCTTTTGCTCCCCTTGCCGGAGGAGATATATCAGAAAAAATATTGCTAAGAGAAATGTCAAAGATCTTACTGCCTATTTTTTATAGTAGTTTAGTAGTTTGAAGTCTTATGGTTAAGTCTTTAATTCATTTTGAGTTTATTCTTTCATGTGGTGTAAGAAGATGATCTCGTCTCATTTTTTTACATGTATCTGTCCAATATTCCAAACACTATTTATTGAATACTGTCTTCACTCCATTATATGTTCTATCCCCTTTGCCATAGTTTAATTGACCATATAGGTGTGGGTTTATTTCTGGGCTCTCTACTCTGTTCCATTGATCTGTGTGTCTGTTTTTTTAATAGTTTATTTTAATTGTATTTTTCAATTACCATTTATCCCCTTGTATCCTCTTCTACCCCCACCCACCCCTGTACTTCCTGCAATCATCATATTGTTGTCTGTGTCTTTCTGTTTTTATGCCAGTACCATGCTGTTTTGATTACTATAGTCTTGTAGTATAGTTTCATATCAGGTAGTGTTGTACCTTCAACTTTGTTCTTCTTTCTCAAGATTGCTGTGGCTATTCAAGATCTTCTGTGGGTCCATATAAATTTTTGGATTATTTGTTCTAGTTCCATGAAAAATGCCATAGGTATGTTGATAGGAATTGCATTGAATCTATAAATTGCTTTGGGTGGTATTGTAATTTTAATGTTAATTCTTCCTATCCACGAACATGGTAAGACATCCATTTATTTGTATCATCTTCAATTTTTTTTCTTCAGTGTGTTATAATTTTCCAAGTACAGGTCTTTCACCTCTTTGGCTACATTTATTCCTGGGTATTTTGTCTGTTTTGTTTTTTGTTTTTTGGTGCAATCGTAAATGGAATGTTTTCTCAGTTTCCCTTTCTGATAGTCCATTATCGGTGTATAAAAATGCAGCCAGTTTCTGAATATATATTTTGTAT
>PVKM010036361.1:0-14823 GCA_004027735.1 Carollia perspicillata
TATCAACTATGTTTTTTTTTTTGTTTTGTTTTGTTTTATTTCTATTGGAAGTCATTGTGGTGTCTGAATCTGAGGATTTTTAAAAGATTCTATTTATTTACTTTTAGAGAAAGGGGAAGGAAAGAAGAGAGGGAGAGAAACAGTAATGTGTGAGAGGTACATCAATTGGTTGTCTCATAAACTCCCAGCTGGGGACCTGGCACACAACTCAGGCATGTGCCCTGACCAGGAGTCGAACCAGCAACTTTTCAGTTTGCAAGCTGGAACTCAACCTGAAATGGAAAAAACCCCAGCATTTCATGCTGCCTGTCACCTTCCAAACACAATAAGCAGAGATGGGGATTAGATCTTTATGGGCACTTTATTTAGATGACTGGCAGTCTGAGATGGCAGGTTTAAACCCTAATGGACTGTCTTACATTTTCTTTCCAAGCCAGGCTTTTTGTAACAGAGAACAAAGTGCAGTGAGGGGTTTTGAAGTTCAGGGAAAAATAGTTTTAAAAAACTGCAGTAGTCTAGCCCTGGGCAGTTAGCTGACCAGCTTCTGTCTCTCTCTGGAACACAATGGCTTGGATGTTTCCAGCTGTGCCCCAGGCAGTGGTCTTTAGCTGTGCCCCAGGAGGGAATGTGAGCTATACCTGCAGTTCCTGAAACAATAGCTTTAACATATCCATGACCTAATATGGTTATTAACTATTTACCTTAAACTAAAATTTTCCAACTCTTGAGTCCCCTATCAAATCCACTAAGCCACACCAGCCAGGGTATTATTATTATTCTTATTATCATTATCATTATCATTATTATAGCATTTATTGCTATCATCTTCTCATCTAGAGCTCTCAGTATTGGGATGTTCCGAGATCTCATCTCTTTCTCTTTCCTCATATCTTCACTTCCCCTCTCATCTCCCTTTCTATTTCTTCCTTTCTTTTTTTCTTTCTTCTCTTTTCCACTTATACTCATGTCCTAGGTATTTTATTCAATGCCCATGGCTTTAAATACCATCCACACACTTACGATCCTTAAATCAGTTGTAAGAACATTGATTCTGCAGTACTAACAGACAGCTTCACATTTCATTAGCTTAATATAACTGAGGTTTTTTTTCTTTCCCATGCTGAAATACAAAAAATATATCATCAGACATCTTTCCTGATTGTTGGAATAAATATCTTTATAGGAGCTCTCAATATCTTATCAGCTGTGAAAAACAATGTGATGAATTATACATAGTTTCCTCTGAAAAGTTTTCCTTGGCAGTGAGATAGGTACTATTGTTAGGCAAAGTCAGAAATGAGCAACTGGGAGGAGGGAGGGGGTCACTACCCTTATTGTCCCCATGCAAATAGTTGAAATAGTTTTAGTTCAAATAAAGAACAACCAAGAAGCTAGGAAATCATAAGAAAGACCTTTGTGAGGAGCATGTGCAGAAGACCATATTCAAATGACTTAGTAAAAATTTTCATTGCAGTGGGTAATCAGGGAGAATGTGGGAGAAGACATGCATAGAAAAAACTAAAGCCAAAATCTTTATCAATATAGAACCCCTCCCTGATGACAATGCAATAATCATGTTGTAGTAGAAATTTAAAATATAGATAGAAATTGAAGCTAGCACTCTGTATCAGCCCCTGATGGCTCCCTGATTGCTTCCCAGCTTCAGAGTATCACCTGTTGACTAGTTAGTTGATTCCCTGCCCCAGGGCCCTGGATGCTCCCCTGCTGTTTCTTTGTCCTGGGCCCCAGACCACTCCCCTTCCTCTCCTGTGTCCTTGGCTTTTACAATTACGTATCTCCTGCTTGTACCACGAGACCTCTCCCCTCCCCACTTTGTTGCAAAGGTATTTAACCACCCACCTGACCCCTCCTCAGCGCCCAGAATTTGGAAGCTGTCTCCTCTGGGCCCACACGTGTAATAAAGGCTTACTCCATCACCCCAGATGGTGTAAGAGTTCGTTTTTCTGCAACAATGTAGGTACTTAAGGCAGAAGATTCAGGTAAATGGGCTTTTTCTCACCACCCTTGGCAAGCCTGTTCTCTCCCTTAATAATATACTAATACAACCCTTATCCACTTTCATCTCATTGATCTGTAATTCTTTATTGCATCTGTGAGAAGAACCAAGCTTCCAGTGACATCTTTTGGTGCTGTAACTCAGATATCTTCACAGAGTGAGTATTTTTCTCTGCCCTCTTCCCTTCATCATGTTCGCATGGTCTCCTTGGTTCCTTGATGTTTTTTGCACTCTTCTATATTGCCTGGGCTTTCTGCATAGTCTTAAGGTTAAGATCTTTAGATTCTTAACCTTCAGCAGAAAATTCCAGCCTTTCTAGGCCCTTCTCTTCTAACAATGCCTTCACATTCAATCAGTCTTGCTCATAGGTTTTCATCTTTCCTTTTAGATCTTTTTCTGCACACCTTTTCAAATCAGGTTCAATTCCTAAAGAATCTTCAAAGAGAAGATAAGTTGACACAAACTTGTCCTTTGTGTGCTTTTGAGAGACAGAGGGTACAAATTTGGGTTTGCAACCTTCCCCTCTGGTTCTTTACCAAGATAGGGGTCTTCTTCTTCCTCCTTAGACATCCCCTTTGCTTAAGGCACAAGGACCCACGAGACTGGGCCAGTCCAGACCATTGGTCCTAGAGAGTAGTTTTCCATTCTAAGAGTCACTTTTACTGGATTAGTCAGTTCAGTTTAGGCCTATAATCTTATCAGGACATGTGGTTAATTACTCACTTGGTCCCAGTGTTACAGTTTTTAGCAGGAACCTAGCTTATAAGATCCCACCAGCAAGTAAGTCAAATCCAATGGGACCTAAGTTTTCTGCTCCACTATACTCATACCCCGGCTCTACATGACTCCCCCCCTCTATATTTCCTTTTAGCCCTCTATTGTTTCCTTCTCAACTCCTGGTTGAGCCTCCTTGGCTCCCACTGCTAGAAGAGCTTTTTCAGCTTCCAAAAGAAAGTGGGATCTATCAAGATACTTCCTATCAAGACTCTTCCTACAATTGGTAAGCAACCCCATCCAGAAAGGAAGGAACAGACTTGCCTATGCCTCCAGCAATCCCTCAGGAAGGGAAGAGCAGACTTGCCTCTGCTTCCACTCTATCCACTATGAAGTAGTCCATTTTTGGATCCCAGGTTCTCAGGATACTGAGGCCCAGATCCCTGGTCTCAGGATGCCAAAACCTCAGGTTTAGACCCTAGGATGCTGAGCTTTCTAACCTTACAGTATTTCTCCCTTCCAGATGTGAAGCCAAGAGTCTATTCTGGCTGACAACCCTCTAGGATGTGTCCATTCCATTTGGCCCCAGTTTGATCTCCAAACTCTGAGGAAAAAATGTATTTCTCTACAACACGGCTTAACCTCAATATCAGCTAGGGGATGGGAGGTTTGGCCACTCAACAAGCTTTAAATTACAATACAATTTTAGAGGTTAATCTCTTTTTTTTGGAAAACATCTTGGTAAGTGGTCTGAAATCCCATATTTGCAGGTGTGCTTTTATTTAGGGGGTTTGGAGATTTATGTGATAAGTGTAAGCTTGTTCCCCACTACTTCACCCTCTAATTCTCAATCTCTTCAGAGCCTACTCCAGCTGTAGGAACTCAGGAAAAAATGCCCCACCTTCTTCTTTACTTCCCCCATATCCAGGACCCTTAACCCAACCAATGGCCCCTGCTTCCTCCCCTCTAAGACTTCCCCACCCATAAGACTTTTATCTCTAGTGGAAACTGTAGGAGAAATCAGCCCCCAGTTAATCTACAAGTCCTTTTGTTTTATTGAGTTTAGGCAAATTAAAGCCAATTTTGGAGACTATCCTGACAACCCAGATAAATAAAGACTCTTTTCAACACCTCAACTTGGCTTATGAGTTAACTTGGAAGGATGTTATAGTTGTCCTGTGGCAGACCCGATCAGATACTGAGCAGGAGAAAGTAATAAAGGAGGTCAGAAAATTTCCTAACAACTTACATTTGTCAGATAGCAAGTCCCCAAAGGTGAAACAACTGTCCTACCAATGGATCCTGAATGGGATTATAACAGCTCTTCCCAGAAGTGGGAAAGGAATAATTTCCTATTCTGTATTAAAGAAGGATTTAAGGACAATCATCAAAAGACTATGGACAATTCCAAGGTCTCTGCCATTAGTCAAGGACTGGATGAAAATACCACTACATTTCTTAAAAGGCTAAGAGAGGCATTCATCAAGCACACCAATCTAGATCTAGAATCACATGAGGGCCAGCTAATACTAAAAGACAAAATTTCAACTCAATCAGCCTCTGATATTAGGAAAAATTTATAAAATCTCACTCAGGAACCCAGGGTGTCCTTCCATGAAATATTAACTATGGCAATGCAGTCTTTTACAACTGGTAGCAGGGAAGGGAGGCCGAGACTCAGGAAAAGGGAAAAAGGAAGGAGTTGAGGTAGCCCAATTTCTAGACAGTGTTGCAGGACACTCACAGCTACACTCCACAGGCATCTCACAGTCCACCACCAAGGACACTAAGTGTTATGTATGCCAAAAGGTGGTGCACTGGGCTAAAGAATATACAAGTAATGACAAGCTGCTCCAAGTGCCATGTTAGAAGTGCAAAAAGGCAGGCCATTGGGTGTCTCTCTGTCCCTTGACTTGGAGGACTTTTTGGCCCTAGTCCACAGCTACCTTACAGATGGTGGCAGAGGACTGATGTTGTCCACTCCAGTTGGCCCCACCTCAAGAGGTCACTGTTATTGAACTGGAGCCTAGGGTACACATGGATATGGCAGGTAGGGCAATAACTTTCTTGTTGGATACTGGGGCCACCTATTCAGTCCTTCCTTCCTTCTCTGGACACTCCTCTTCACAATCCTGCACCGTTTAGGACTAGCCAAAAAGCCTACAACCAAAAATTTCACCCTTCCTTTAGGTTGTCTCTGGGATGAGTATTATTTCACTCACTTTTTTTCTCATAGTCCCAGAGTGCTTAACCCCTCTATTCAGAAGAGACCTTCTTCAATTATTAGTAACTAGAATAATTATAGGGGGCAGCCCTACATCAAGGTCCTCACTTCAAATGTTAGTTGCTCTGGCTAGGGATCACCCAGATACCCTTATTCCTTCATGGGAAAGCCAAATTGCTCTGGCAATATGGGATAACACGGTTCCTGGCCAAGCTAAAAATGCCATCTTCATTCTTATTAGCCTCAAAGACCCCACACAATTTCTGAATCAGAAGCAATATCCTCTAAGACCTGAGGCAAAAGCAGAGCTTCAACCTATCTCAAAATTCTTTTCCCACAGACTACTTAGACCCACCAGCTCACCCTGTAACATTCCTATACTAGCAGGCAGGGAAAAAGATAACTCCTATTGCTTAGTACAAGATCTGAGGATCATCAATGAAGCCATAGTCCCATTACATCCTGTAATACCCAATCTCTCCTAGGCACCATTCTCATTGATGCTATCTGGTTCACAGTTTTAGATCTGAAAGATGCTTTTTTTTTCTGCATTCCATTAGACTTGAGGTCACAGCCCTTCTTTGCCTTCAAGTGAACATCTGCCTAAGGATTCTTACAGCAATTGATCTGGACTATCTCACTGTAGGGGTTTAAGAATAGCCCACATCTGTTTGGCCAGGCTTTAGCACAAGATCTATCATACCTTCAGATAGAGGTCAGAATCCTAATTCAATAGGTAGGTGGGCTCCTCATCTGTTTTCCAAGTCAGGAAAAGGCTGTCAACCATGCAATTGAGATACCTAAATTTTTAGCCACATTAGGTTACAAAGTTTCCAGATCTAAGGCTCAGTTGGTTCAGTAGATGATTTACTTCTTAGGTCTGGTCCTTTCTCTAGGAAAATTGGGGTCTCTCCTAAGTCAGGTTCAGGCAATTATTTGGCTCCCTGAGCCTAGCATCTGGAAACAACTAAGGGCCTTTCTCAACCTCACTGGGTACAACAGGTTCCAGATACCTAATTATGGCCTTATTATACAACCTCTTCATGACAGCCTCAAGGCCCAAGAAGATTCAGCCTCTTGAAAATGGGGGCAGAATCAGCAAAAGGCATTCAATAAACTTAAGACCCTACTCACTCAGGCCCCAGCACTAGGACTCCCAAATCCTTCCAAGCCCTTTCAGTTATATACACATGGGCCTTGGTGATCCTCGCCCAAAAGCTAGTTAACACTCATCAACCCATAGCCTACATATAAAAAAATCTAGACCCTACAGAATGAGGATGACCCCTGAGCCATTGGGGTCCTCACTCTTCTCTACAGAGGAGGCATTTAAATTAACCCTTGGGACCCCAATCCAGACATACACCAGTCATTAAATTCCAGAGCTTTTACAGATGAAGGGCCACTAATGGCTCTCTGACAATAGACTGTCAAGGTATCAGGCCTTACTTTACCATCTGATGTTACCAGATCTGATGTTACCATCTGATGTTACCAGATCCTGATGTTAACATCTCTGTTTGTGGGATCTTAAATCCCACCAGTCTCATTCCCAACTCTGCTGAAGACTCACCTTTCTATTCCTGCTCTGAAGTCTTACTCATCTCCTTTAACCCTCACCCTAATCTTTCTGATCAGTCACCAGACATTACAGATATTATTTGGTTCACAGATGATAGCAGTTTTGTTCTTGAAGGCAAAAGAATGGCAGGGTATGCAGTAATTTCATTCTACTGGACAATAGGGGTATGAACACTACCTATCAATTCCCCAGCCCAGCTAGCAGAAATAATAGCTCTCATCCAAGCACTTGCATTGGCAGAAGGGAAGAGAAAAAATATCTTCCCAAGACTCCAAATAAGCTTTCTTAGTCCTACACACATGCAGTCATCTGGAAGGAAAGGGGTTTCCTAACCACTAATCACAGCCTTATCAAATATGGGCCCCAGAAAAATCCTAGATCTCCTTGAGGTTGTTCAGAAGCCTCAGCAGATATCAGTCATTTGTTGTAAGGGACATTAAAAAGGGGTTCGGAGGTAGCCAAGTGAAATCACCTGGCAGATACTGCTGCCAGATAAGTGGCCTTTTATGATATAAAAACTTCAGATAGCTTGGTCACAATGGGACTTCTTATCCCCGAAACACCTCTACCTTCTCCATCTTATACCAAGGAAGAACAATCTTGGGCAACACAGAAGGGGTTTCAACTTCTCCCTTCGGATGGTTTAGCTGAAGAACTATTTTACTCCTACCCCAAAATGTACAATGGAAAGTCATTAAGTCCTTCCACGATCAACTCACTTGGGAAGGGAATCTTCAAC
The DNA here is from genome assembly GCA_004027735.1 of Carollia perspicillata. Classification (NCBI taxonomy): domain Eukaryota; kingdom Metazoa; phylum Chordata; class Mammalia; order Chiroptera; family Phyllostomidae; genus Carollia; species Carollia perspicillata. The sequence continues at coordinate 7,277 of PVKM010036361.1, forward strand.
CACCATTACTAACAGGGTATTTCAGGGAAAGGGGTTATCTAAAATTACCAATCAGGTAGTATCCTCCTACCCTACCTGCCTTCTTAATAACCACCAGGTATCGACTAACCTATCACTGGCTCAGCCTCCCCAGCATAAGGGATCCTATCTGGGGGAAGATTGGCAAGTAGATTTCACCCAAATGCCCTTTTCCAAGGACATAAATACCTGTTAGTGTTTTCAGACACCTTTATGGTTGGATGGAGGCCTTTCCAACCCTAATAGAAAAGGTTCAGGAGGTAGCTAGGAAGCTCTTAACATGAAATCTTTCCTGGGTTCAGGATACCCTACTCACACCAGAGTGATAATGGGGCACCCTTCACTTCCTCTATAGTTCAAACAATCTTCAACCCTAGGAATAGATTACGACCTCCACTGTGCTTGGCATCCCCATCATTGGGACAGGCAGAAAGAGACAGTTTTTAAAACCAGCCATTAGAAAGAGTACCCAGAAAACCTCTCCCTGGAATGAGGCTCCTTACTCTGTACTAGAGTAGCCCCCAAGCCTTGGCTTAATGTTCAGCCATTTGAAAACTTATATGGTCAATATTCAGAACTCCTACTAGACACAGAGACTTCCTCCCTAGAAGCCTATGTGCAAACGGTAGCTCAGTTTCAAACTACCCTTAGGGAATTTGGCCTGTGGCAAAACCCTGGCCAGGACTCAGGCTACCCCATTGTACACTCTAGGAGCCCAGGTTTTGATAAGGGTTTGGAAAGATGGTTTTCCCAATTGTTAGCTATAATGCTCATGGAAAATGTCTCTCTCTGTTCTTACATCCTCTTCAACAGCCATCAAGTTCCCAGTAGCTCCAGCTGAATCCAAGACATGGAAGGATCCAACTGAACCAGTGGAATGGCAAAATGATTCTATATATTCCTTCAAGCTGAAGGATCTCAAATTTCTCTTTCAAAAGCATCTTCTTTGAAGCTAGATAAGTAGCCCACTCTATTTTTCTCTTTTTGTTTTACCTACTCCCACCAAGTCCTAACCACAGACAGTTTATAATCTAACAAACCACACGGTTCAACTCCTAAGGCTAAATACTTCTTTCTGGCTTTGCCTTTCTACCCAGAGTTGGTGACATGCCCATCCTTTGCCCATGGAACAGTGGGGAAATATTTCCACCATTCTAGATCAATGCACTGACTACTCAAATTTATGGGTTATTTTGGCATCACAAAAGTTCTTAAAGGATCAACCTATCCTAGACTCTCTTAAGCCTTTTTTTCTACTTCTAGTGCTCATAGCCCCAAGGGAACAATCTTCTCTCATATTGTCAATCATCTAGAAGTGAAATATCCTTTTTGTGTAGTTAGTGATGCTTTAAAGGGAAGCCCTATAAAACAAATACAAATATTACAATACCAGCAATGCTTCGTAGTACCTAATCCTCCCCAACTATAACCTGATGTGGAATTGGTTTGAAATCACACCTTGAAGAAATAGAAAGAGAAAAAAATACAAGGTCCATCCAGAAGTTGTCCAGCCATGTAATAAGAAAAGTTGAGACATGTATTAAAGAAGTTATAGGGTATAAGAAACACTGTACATTGGAACCTCACACAGTTCTCCCAATTGCCATAAGCTGCCTTGTCATATTTTCCAGAATCTCATCGATGGTCTGAAATCTCTTCCCTTTCAAAGGTGATTTTAGTTTGGGAAAATCCAGAAGTTACAGGGCACTAAATATGGGCTGTAGCAGGGCTGAGTCACCTGGGTGATTTGGCTTTTTGCCAAAAACTTCACAAGACATGATGCATGAGCTGGCATGTTGTCACGATGAAGCTACCAATCACGAGTTGCCCATAGCTGTGGCTTTCTGAATCAGGCAAATACTTTCTGTGGAGGAGTGTTCAAGCTTAATGCAAAATTTGATGCAATTTTGTTGTTCTACTCACTCAGTCATTTTGAATGCAATGGACACACAGTACACATGTTCATCCAATGGTGTCTAGTGCCTCCCATTGACCAGTACAGTGAAATCATCATTGTTCACACATGTGCATTCCAGTCTACTCTCCTTGGCTTCCAGGTTATATTGATACCACACAAACCATTTTCATTATATTGACAGTGACTTGACTTTTCCCAGACAGGCCTCGTACATTCTCAGTTTCCTCAATCAGCCTATCCTAACCCTTCTCTAATGGTAAAGCTATATAAGACCCCCAAGGGAACTACCTATTATGGGTCTAAATACTGTATGCGGAGACCCACCTCTTTAACTAATCAATTTCTCCCAAAGGAGATGGACACTTGCAGTAACCTCTTTTGTAACTCCCATGTTGATGTGTATTTCTGGTCAAAATGGGCTCTATCTTTACTGTATTTATAGGCAATAAGGATTTTCAAATCCTACCATTGATCCCTTGGTAGTAGCCTCTCTAACAGCCCAAGGAGTCCAGTGGTGGGGAACCAAGCCTACAAACACCCAATTATTAGTAAAAGGCAAATATACCAAAGAGGGCCCACCTCTCAAACTTGTTGATATCACTCTTGCAGCAGAACTACCCCTGTCAGAACGAGTATACTAGATTTGCAGGTCTGGGGCAAAGCAGACCCCTTCTTCACAGTAGAATTTTCTTCCCTTAGGCACATCCTTCCTGATACCTCCATAGCTTGTAAAAATACTATTCTCACATTCCCAATAAGGGCACAAGAACACTTAATCAAGAGGACTGGTCCTCTCACCCCCCTAATATCAATGACAGGCATTCTCTCAGCTATGGGAATGACCTTAGACATCCACCATTACTTCTCTCAGAACACTACTGAACACCAACTAAAACAGGGAAGACTTTAGCATTCCTCCAAGAGCATATGGGCTTCCTAGCAGGGCCACTCTCCAAAATCAAAGGGCATTAGATCTCCTCACTGCCTCAGAAAGAGTCATGTCTCTATGTCCCAAGGAGCAGTGTTTCTATGTGAACAAATGACAAGTACAACAGAATATTCAAGATATCCTTGAGTATGCATCCAAAATTAAAACTTTGACCTCATTTTGGGATTCAAAGTCATGGTTCATGTCTTTACTCCTCCCTTTTATGGCTTCCCTACTAATCCTAATAGTACTAATTTTGGACCAATGATAATTAACCTATTAACTAAATTCATTTCTTCCAGAATAGAAGTTATAAAATTACAAGTGATCATTATAGAAGGATATCAGCCTCTGAGAGTAGAGTCCTTAACCATCTATCATGGACCATTGGATGGACACCTCTCTTCACCTTTCCTGACTGCCAGTTAGCAAGATGGGAACCCAAAGTTACTATTCCACCTCTCCCTAGCAGGAAGCAGCTAGAGCAGTTATCACCACAGTAGTCCCAAAATATTTGGGTTCCTATTGCTTGAGGAAAATATGTTAAGCAGAAGTCAGAAATGAGCAACAGGAAGGAGGGAGGGGGCCACCACCCTTGTTGTCCCAATGCAAATAATTAAAATAGTTTCAGTTCACATAAAGAGCAACTGGGGGGAGGGGAAATCAGAGGGAAGACCCTTGTGAGCAGCATGTACAGAAGCTCATCCTCAAATGACTTAGTAAAAATTTCCATTGCAGTGGGCAATGAGGGAGAATTATGGGAAAGGGCATATATAGAAGAGACTAAAATCAAAATCTCTGTCAATCAATATAGAACCCCTCCCTGATGACAACACAATAATTGGTACCAAACAGCAAATGGGGTTATGCTGCCCACCACCACACCTAGGCAAAGTTCTGGAAGCAGAGGTTTGGTAAAAAAAAAAAAAAAAAGGAAAGGTGTCTTTATTCAAAAGCTATGCAATTTTGTAGTAACAGCTTTCTAAATGCAATAATCAGTTAAGCCTATCAACTAAGGCTAAAATCTTTAACTCTTGGGTTCCCCTATCATTCCTCTTACTAGATTTTAATTATCTTATTTCTATATGATTAGTTTTACAAACTAAAACAACATAAGATACAAAAGCTACACAAGTTTGGAAGAGTGTCAGTCTTCTTCCTAGGAGCCCATCTTCTCTAGAATACTCAAAGAAAAATAACTTTGTCACCCTCTGCCAGTCCAGACCAGTCCTAGGATGTGGCCAGAGGTCCTTCTTGCATTTAAAATACTATCCTTTGGAAAATGCAGGTGGCTATATCACAACATCGAAACATCCTTGAGGAAGAGAAGAGAGAGCCAAAGTCTCTGCCCTCCTAGTGTTTAAATCTTCTGGCCCACAATTCTATGTGCACCAGAAACATTCATCTTAGCTAATCGCATCCTAGACTGTTTACCATTGCCTTGTGCAACCTCCTTCTATACCCCTCACTACTTCTCCCCAGTGATTCTGATCAGATCTCTCTGTACCATAACCATGCATGTCCTTAAGCCAGCAGATTAAAGAAAACAAGAAAATGGGCATCGCCCTTAGCAGGCCCGCTTTTCTCCCTTGAGAACATACTGTATTTTGCCATATATAACGTGCTCCTGTGCATGATGCACACCCACATTTTTGGCCCAAACTTTCAAGAAAAGAATATTTTGTTTCAATTTTTAGTTCAATTTTTAAATTTATATTTAGATACTTTTTTGTATTATAAAGGAACTTCAGCATTTATCTTTGGAGATATTATGGCACAAGAAATTTTATGTAACAAATAATTACAAAACACAAGAACAGGTACAAGGTACAAGAAATTAGGTACAACAAAACCAATTATTGTATTCCAGGGTATTATTTTGCATACAGATATCATTATTGCTTTCTAGAGTTACATTTTTAATGCATAAGCATAAATAAAAGAATTAAAAACATTTACATAGATATGGAATTAGTACTGCCCATGTATAATGTACATCCTTATTTTTCCCTCAAAAATTTGGGCAAATGTGTGCATTATACATGGCAAAATATGCTACCAATAAAACCTTACTCATCTGTTTTCAGCTTGCAGGTCTGTAATTCTTTACTGCACTGGTGAGAAGGACCGAGCTTCCAGTGACACTATTACTGTTCCATTTCTCAGGTGAAAAAATTAAGGCATCGGAAACTAAAGTAAGTGATGGAGTTGGATTATGAATCCATAAGTATTTTACTATCACTATCTTATGAATGAGAGAACTAGGCTCAGTGAGGTCGGGGCACTTGCCTGGGACATTTTCCTCAGGATAAGATCGTGGGTAAGTGGAAAACTGCCTGGGATTAAAGACCCCACCTCTCATCACTTTCTACAATTACTGGAAGTCTCATTTCTGTTTCTGCAGGAATCATTATTATCTCTGTGGCCACCAAGTTCTTAACAGCAACTAACATGCACTACTGTCTCACAGAAATTAGCTTACTTGATCTATGTAAACAGCACTGTGAAGTAGTTGTTACTGTAATCTACATTTTAGCATGAGGAATTGAGAGCTAAGAAGTGAATGCTTGCTCTAAGTTCACAAAACAAGAGGCTTGGGGCTGGGTGGATGGCCACTGATCTCATCACACAACTTTGGGTAACTCAGCTTTAATGTGCTTTTCCAATGTGGACACATTTGCTGTTGAGATCCATCTCATATTGATACAGGTTAGTAGGCCAAAACAAATGGAATAGGGAAACTGAGACAGGTAAATGGTAGAGTATTTTATAGCCATCTGCAAAAGTCTTATCTTCCCTAACCAAGGACACTTAAACAGTAAATGGTTTACACTTCTCCTTTCAACCAGAGAGGGTAAATAGCTTAAGTCAACCAATTCAGGGAGAGAGAGAACAGAAATGCAATTAGTGCCATTTGTGCTAACCGCACCCAAGGATGGGTGAAGTCAGGGAAATAAATCTCCTTTTGGCACATCAGCATAAAAACTGATGATTATTGTATTGAGATCCTTCCCTAAGGTCTCCCTTAAAATTCCTGCCATTAGAAAACAGATAAGGCCCTGGCTGGTGTAGCTCAGTGGATTGAGCATGGGCCTGTGAAGCAAAGGGTCACCGGTTCGATTCCCAGCCAGGGCACATGCCTGGGTTGCAGGCCCAGGTCCCCAGTAGGGGACACATGAGAGGCAACCACACATCGATGTTTCTCTCCCATTCTTTCTCCTTCCCTCCTCCTCTCTGTAAAAATAAATAAATAAAATCATTTTTAAAAAGAAAGAAAACAGATAAGAACCTTCACGACAAAGACCAGGATGGGCTCTCTCTATGGCGTGCCCACACCTTTCTTCCCTTGCAGGGGTGTACCTTTACTTTTCCCTTCTGAACTCTAAGGGTGCCGAGGAGACTTCCAACCAAAGGAACAATCCCTTAGTGATAATTTTTGACAGAGTCCCCTTGTCCCAGGACAGTGTGTACTTTATAGGTACAAAGTGGGGAAATTATGTTGCAGAAATAGCTGGCTGTGGTGATATACACTTCTGCCTTCTAAGCTGATGGCTGCCAGGTCTTGCCATCATCATGTGAGGCAGGACACTTTCCTGACCTGGAGAAGAAGGGCATGCTAGGCTCCTCACCACCTCCATGTTTATCCTCTGAGCAAGCCTGCAGGACTCTGCCTCCTTTGACAGTCTCATTTCTTGAAAATCCTCCCATTTATCCTCCATGCTTTTCGTGCTGCAACAAATAGGCCTTCTTCAGCCTGTCCCATCCTTTCTTTAATTTTTGTCTCCAGCATTGCCATGGAGGCCTGTTTTTGCTCATCCTGAAACAGAACCCTCTTTCTGCCTCTATACCACTGCCATCGACCCAATTTTCTTTCCATTATGTGACTTTATTCAGGGCACAGGGAAAGTATATACACTTCGGGGTTAGACAGTTTGAGTTAAAACCTTGACTTTGTTACTTAGCAAGTGAGTGACCTTGAATGTGCCACTTCAGTTCTTTAGCCTCAGTCTCCACATCTATAAAATTGGGGATTAATATCTACCTTACAGGTAGTAGGACAGTTAGAAAAGGAGCACGATCTCTGTTAAAAGTGCTTGGTTTGCAGATACAGGAATGGTAATTTTCTAGTCCACAGTTTATTATCCAATTACTATACATATGTAATTGACCATTGCTTTACATGCATACATATGTTCATGTAAATGTATACATTTGTATTATATTCATTTAGTGTGGTTGCATATTCACACATGCCCAGACGGACAAAAGCAAATGTCCCTTCTTTATCTAAACAGTAAGTTTCCCAAGGAGCTCCCACCTGGCCTACTAGTGGGAAAACTTAAATTTGCCAACTTAAAAAAAAAATCTTTCTTTTGATGTACTGTCTTTTTGGTTTAAATATATTTCTTTAGGTCACTGCTAAGACTCTCAGTGTCCACTCTGCCCTTCTCTATGCCAGCGTGCAGGTTTGTGTATGTGGAGAGCTTATTGTACTCGTGTGGGGGGAGGAGGAAGCTGGCCTGCTGTTCTCGTCATGCTAACCCGCCCTTGTTCTTCTGGCCGCTGATGCTTTTGTGGGCTTTGCTGTTGTTTGGCTGGTGAGTTCAAGGGCTTTTTCTCATGGGGTACTCAAGGTAGGTGCTACCTCTGCTTGGCCCAACCTCAGCAATCCCTCATGCCAGT
>PVKM010036362.1:0-14749 GCA_004027735.1 Carollia perspicillata
AAAGAGAACACTCGTATGCTGTGCATGGAAATGTAAATTGATACAGATACTATGGGAAACAGTATGAAGTTTCTGAAGGGAATTTGCATATGGCTACAACATGATCCAGCAGTCCTACTTTTATATATATCTATTGGAAATGAAATCGCAAAGAGATATCTGTACCCCCATGTTCACTGAAGCATTATTTACAATAGTCAAGATATGGAAACAACATGTGTTTCTGTTGACTGATAAAAGCATAAAAAGTAGGTAACAGACACAAATATTATTCAGCCTTTAAACAAAGAAAATTTTGCCAGTTAGGAACCAGTATATCTTATAATGATAGTTTCTGTGTGTCTACAAGGGACATGTGAGATGCAAGAATCATCACACCTTGGAAAGTCCAAAACTGTGCCTCTCAAACTGGTATTTTTAGTGCATTCTGCCCTCCTGAGTCAGAGGCAGTTCGCAATCAGAGGTCATTTTTACCATATGCAATATTCCTCAGCAACACAGCTGACATTCCACCTTTATCTGGTTTCCAGGCAAAGAGAAATGAAAAGTTAACCTATGGTCAAATTTCGCAGAAGAAAAAGCTTTGTTAACCATTTATTCAACTAAGTATCGTTTCAAAGACTAGCATTCTCAGACTGTTCCACAAGAAAGAGAAATTCAGACAAAATGAATGGAAAATGACATATGACGTGATATAAACATGTTATTGTTTCCCCTGATTACGAGAATCATGACAAGGACAGGCACAGGCAGGCACTGAGCAGATGTGCATTGGCCTTGACCAGCGTTTAAGTGGGTTCAGCATAAGACTTTACAGCACTGGCCCTAAATGAACAACAGACTGGAGTGGAACCCATCCGGCTGAATTTCTAAGGTGCCCAATGTAGAAATAGACCTTCTAGGTAGTGGTACATTTCTGAGAAATTCAAATGCACAGGGAAATCTGTAGGAATAATTTTGTTTTGAGTTTCACACACAACCATGTTCACCCAGCAGCCCAAGCAATTGTGTTGGCTGTCTCCAAATGGGTAAAGTTTAATTAGCACCACATGTGCCATGGTTGATTTTGCTTAGTTTTAGCCTTGAATATATATTTTGGGAAATAAATTCTAACCCCACCTTTGCAGACCAGTAGTGGTTCCCTGCATCATTGACATACCATACGAGACAACACGAACAGCATTGCTGTGGAAGGAAGTAGAGTCCAGGAAGGGGTTTCCTCGAATTCTGTCCACCTGGGCTTTGATCACATGCCCAGGGCGGGACACCAGCCCCAGCAGGCTTCCTCCTTTAGTGGCAATCTTTGTTAGTGCCACCCGGTCCTTCTGGGGGGTCACCGGGGACTGCAGTCTCAGGAAAGGAGGCTGAAAAGTGGGAGGTCAGGAGGTCATGCCCTAACTGGCATTCCTGTGTCTTCTTTTAAATGGTAAACCTTCACTTACAGAGTTTCCTTAGAGATTTCCCACATCGTTAAAATAGCCATTGTTATTCTAGGTTATTTCAATATCCCTATATAGACAAATCTGTCAACAATGGGATTCTGAATTCCCTGACACTTCATGTTTTATGGATTTTGCTCTCCCACTTCAGCACACTCTCCAGGTCCTATCTAGAATTGTTACTACCAACGTACCTCTCAATAATGTGAGTGTTAAGCATCCCGCTCTCAGACCACCACCCACAATCTTTTCAGCTCACGCCTTTCTGGTACCAGGTTCCAATAGTTTTAGATGTCCTGGCATTATGAAATCCTTGATCCTACCATTTTTTCACGGTCCCCTCCTGCACTTACAGTTTCATTTTCCTCTTCTGCAGCTTAGATCGCAAGGTTAATCATTACAATCACTCTTTCACAATTTCTAGTGCCTTTTATTGATTCCCACACCCCCTTCTAAATGTCCTAGAAAGAAATTTCAATCGTGTTCAGATATCACTCTTCATCTATTTTTTTTTATCTGGTCTGGATATTAATGACGTATTTCACAGAACTAGAACAAATATTTCAAAAATTTATGTGGAACCATGAAAGGCCCCAAATAGCAGTAGCAATAGCAATCTGGTGAAAGAAGAAAAAAATTGGAAGAATCATGCTACCTACTATCAAACTATACTGTAATGCCATAGTCATCAAAACAGCGTGGTACTAATACAAAAACAGACACAGAGATTGAACATAATAGAGAGCCCAGAAATAAACCCATACTTTTATAGTCAATTAATATTTGACAGATAAAGCAAGCATATATAATGATCTAAAATAGTTTATTCAATAAATGATGTAAATTAGACAGATATGTGCAGAAAAATGAAACAAGACTACCTTTTTATGCCACACACAAGAATAAATTCAAAATGGATTAAAGACTTACATGTTTCCCAGAAGAAAAATAGGCAGTAAAATCTTGAACATGGTTTTTAGGAATATTTTTGCTGCTATATCTCCTCAGGCAAGGAAAACAAACAAACAAACAAACAAAACAAGTGGAACGATACCAAACTAAAATATTTTTCACAGCAAAGGACATCATGATGAAAATAAAAATCAACCCACTAAATGGGAGAATATATTCAATGATATATCTGATAAGGGGTTAGGATCCAAAGTTTTTAACGTTTTTAAAACTCAACACCAAAAAAACTCTCAAACAATCCAATTAAAAAAATTAGCAAAGAAGCTGAGTAGACAATGCTCCAAAGAGGACATACAGATATATGAAAAAATGTTCAATGCCACTAATCATCAGAGAAATACAAATTAAAACCACAATGAGAGCAATGGAGGAAACATGAGGACAACTGTAATTGAACAACAGTAAAAAATTTAAAAAACATAATGATATATCATCTCACAATTGTCAGAATACCTGTCATCAATAAATCAAAAAACAACAAGTGCTGGAGAGGATGTGAAAAAAGGGGAACCATTTTGCACTGCTCGTGGGAATGCAGACTGGTGCAGCCACTGTGGAAAGCAGTATGAAGACACCTCAAAAAATTAAATAATGGATCTGCCTTTTGACCCAGCAATTCCAGTTCTGGCAATTTATCCAAACAAACCCAAAACACTCATTTGAAAGAAATAAAACACTGTTCATTGAAGTGTTATTTACTATCATTAAGATAAAGAAGCAGCTCAAGGAACTTGATGAGTAGATAAAATAACTCTGGGACATTCACACAATTGAATATTACTCGTTCATTAAAAATAAAAAAATTTACCCTTTGTGACAGTTTGGATGGACCTAGAGAACATTATGCTAGGTGACATAAGCCAGTCACAGAGAAAGACAAATACTGTATGATTTCACTCATATAGGGGATCTAATGAACAAACTGAACTAGCAAACGAAACAGAGACTCATGGGTGGAGAGCAGGATGGCAGGGTGGGGCTTAGGGTGTAGAGGGATTCAGCAGAAAGGTAAAAGGACTCGACTCGTGGACATGGAAAATAGTGTGTTGATTGCAGGGAAGAGGGGGTAAGAGGGGACTAAATGAAAATGGGAAAAATACAATAACAAAAGAAAATGTGTTAGAAATTGAAATGGAAATTTAAATAAAAGAACAATTAGAAATACAAAAGTTTGGCACTGAATGTTTTAGACTCAAGAAATTGCAATGATTGATAAAAAAAATCTAACAGCTGATTACAGGGAGATTATTTTTCTTTTTCTTAGCATACTTTGAAACAAAAAATGCTGAAGTACAAAATTGAAAGTTAAAAAGAGGCAAAAATCCAAAGAAAGGAGGAAAATAAATCTTCACAGCCATCTTTCAGAACTCATGCAGGAAGGTGGACAGGAGAGGAGCTGGTGGCTAATCTTGCAAGTTCACCACATTCACCGCCACCTGTAACCAACCACCTTGCCACCCTAAGTGAGCAAGCTAGTCACCCTGGGCTTGGACACCCACATGGCCTTTCTCAGGGAAGGAGATCAAACATCCCAGTAAAGGAAGTCCATGTGGACTGAGCACGAGGCTGGGGCCTAGAGGTTGTGCAGAGTGAGGCAGCCCAGACTGGGACAGCGCTTCAGCAGGGTATTCTCTACAGAGGTTTCAAAGGCAGTGCCTTCAGTCTTACTTGTGCTAGTTGGTATGAAAAATAGCTGCTAAATGAAATGTTAAAAGGGTAACGTGATAGATTCTGGATCTCAAGGCCTCGATAGGAAAATTATTACGGGGAATGAGAAAAGCACAGACCTTCCTTTTGGAATATACTGTCTCCTGTTTGTGGGATGGATTGATGCACGGATAAATGGATGAAATAATAAGACAAGGAGTTGTCCAGGCATGAAGCTGTGTTGGCCAAACCAGTGGATGCACAGGAGACTCTGCAGATTCTACAGGAGGTTCCATAAACAGAGCTTAACACTACAGTGGAAAAGTCATATTCGTCTGGGAAGTTTTGGAGAAATTGTGAGGCAATCTCACCTCACATGACCTGTTTACGAAATCAGACTGCCTTGTGTACAACCATGGCAACTGAAGCTCAGAGAGGAGAGTAGTATTGCTGCTTAAACCCTTGAACTTGCCCTCCTCAGGACAGGCCGGGATAGGCTGACCCCACTAGCCTGGGAAACACGTACTCTTTCTCTGCCACCTCCAGCCTTTGGTCCCCATACGTCAGATAAGTTGTTATGATCCTCTTTCCCTCTTCCGAATGGGGGATAACTGCTTACTCTCTCCCTCACAGAGTATGGCGATTCTGGTTTCCTCATGTCTGTGCTGATTCCTGTTGTTTTTAGGTATTTTAACTTTTTCTCGTGGGAGGTGCAAGTAGTAGTATCTCTTGTGGTTTTCATTAGCATTTTCCTGATGAAGCATGAAGTTTTTTCTTGTGCTTATTAAGCTTTGTATTTTTTTTTTACCTAATACATTTTATTTTAGAAACTTTAGCTCATTTAAAATTTTTTCTCTGCATTTTTATTGGAGAGTTGTGAGAACTTTTATATATCACAGAGACAAGTCCTTTCTCAGATGAATTGTATTAATATTTTCTAACAATGTGGGGATCATCTTCTCCTTTTCTTACTGGTGCCTCAAATTCAGGGATCTATGCAGAGTTTTCACTTTTTATGAAGAGTAGTCTATCCATTGTTTTTCTTTTTTATTTAGGGTTTTATTATCCTATACAAGACATCCTTTATCCCTCTCCAATTTCATGTAGGTATTCACTTATTTTCTTGTAAAAGCTTTATTGATTTAGTTTCACATTTTGCTCTTATATCAATCTTGAGTTAATTTTTCTTGAAGCTATGTGACAGGGTTCAATACAGATAATCTACCTTCAGAGATGCCCAGTGTCTTCAGCAATATTTGTTCAAACATCTTTCTGTTTTCATTAAAGGTCATTTACATCTATGTGGACACTCAAACAAGCATTTATATATTTGCATAAATACGTGTGTGTATGTATTGCATTTGTGCATTCTCTATTCTAGTCCACTGATTTATTTATGTCTCCAAGCCAATTGACACCATCGTGATGCTATATTTTTATAGCTTCTTGAAATCATGTAGTAAAATTCCTCCCCTAATGCACTGTATCAATTGCAGAGTACACTGGTTCATTTTTCTAGGATTATGATTGAAATGGAGTTAAACCTAGAGACTGTTGGGTTGAGAATTGACATTGAACAATATTGATTCTGCTATGTTTTAATGTCTTGTAGCTGACATGTAGAAATAGAAATTGATTTTTGTACATTATCGTCATATTCTAAGACCTTGCTGAACACATTTATTAGATCTAGGAGTTTTTTTTTTTAATGCCATTCTTAGTATTTCTGTGTTCACTCTTGCCTTTGCTGAATGGAACACGTTCTCCTTTTTTTTAGTTTCAACCCTCTTGCGAGCTTTGCCTTTCCATGTTGCATTCACTAGGTGTGCTCCTCAGTGCTGAATGGAATGAGAGCTGGTGTCTCGGCCTTCTTCTCAGTCACAGAGGGGAAGTTTTTTCCATTTTCTATCATCTCAGATCATGATGGCTCGAGGATTTCGTAGATGCACTTTATCACGTGGAAGACGACCCTATTTACATTTGCTGGGATTTTTTTTTAAATGAAGTTTTTGAATTCACTCTTTAGAATGTATCAAACTAACTTTTAGCTATATCTCTTGGATTCGGTAAATAAAATTACTTAATTTAGTAAAATTGGGGCATTTTTATTTATTTTTATTGAATTTATTGGGGAGACATTGGCTAATAAAAATATATAAGTTTCAGGTGTACAGTTTTACAATACATATCTGTATATTGTGTGTTTACCTCCCCAAGTCAAGTCTCCTTCCCTCACCATTTCCCTCTCCTTTGCATATTTACACGTTAACTCACATGCTTGCTAAAAAATGCCACTTAGTCATGAGGCCCTTTATTTGTCACGTGCTGCTGGATAATATCTTCATGTTTTATCATGAATTTTTTATTATGACCATGAAATACATTGGTCTGCAATATTGTGTTCACACAAGACCTTTCCCAGGTTTGCTATCAGGATAAGGCTGCTGGCCTACATTTATTGTGAAGTGTCCTTTTCCTCCTGTATTTTCTAAAAAAAATTGGTGGTATAATTGCTCTTATTATTTTTCAATAAGTTGATTGAACTCACCAGGAAAGCTATCCGAGCTTGAGATTCCCTCTAAAGATTTTACATATTTATTTTTAGAGAGAGGAGAAGGGAGGGAGAAAGAGAGGAAGAGAAACATCAATGTGTGGTTGCCTCTCGCGTGCCTTCTATTGGGAAGCTGGCCCAGAACCCAGGCATGTGCCCTGACTGGGAATTGAACCAGGGACCTTTTGTTTTGCAATCCAGAGCTCAATCCACCGAGCCATACCAGCCAGGGCTGATATTGCGTCATTTTTAAGTTTAATATTTATTGAATATTGGGATATATCCTTGGCCAAAGATCTGTCCCTAGCTGTTCCTTCTTCACAGGTATCTCCTCTAGTATCTGCCTGATTTGAGTGATTTGCCGGTTTTTTCTGTGCAGTGCTTTCCTATGAATACTGAAGTTTGGGGACTGTAAGATGCACTGGAACATAAGACGCACCTAGGTTTTAGAAGAGGAAAGGAGGGAAAAATTTGAAGCAAAAAATGTGGTAAAATATTTAATAACATGAATAACATAGGCTGCTGCTCCCCACCCACAGTGAGCCAGGTAAGCTACATTTGGACTATAAGATGCATCCCCCTTTTCCTCCCAAATTGGAGGGGTTTCATCTTATAGTCCAAAAAGTTACTCATTGATTTCTGTGGGAAGGTTAGACTGCTCAACCTCCTCCATCACGATCAGCAGGTGGAACTCCATCAGAGCATCACAGAACAAAAACCCCATGATTCTCTGAGTGAGCATCATACTCCCCTCCAGCACCACTTGCCTGCCCCGGAGTGAGGGGTAGTAGGGAAGGCAGGACAAGACATACTCTCATTTGATCAGATACGTCAAATTATTTGTGTGATTGCTTCATCCTATTCTTTGAAAGTCACATGAAATGGTTTAGAGCACCATCCACATTCACATCTTAAGTGTAGTCAAAATCCATGTTTGAGAAGTTGCCTATGTTCTTAAGCTTGTGGGCTGGAGTCTATCAGAGTTACCAGGGGCAATAGTCACAGGTGGGATTTTACATTTGCTAGCATGCACGTTAAGAACAAAAAGAAACACATGGAATTAACTTTCGTGAAATTTAACCCAAAATATCATCTAAACATGCAATAATAAAAACACATTATTCATTTGATATTTGTAGTTGTATTTTCTTACAAAGCTTAAAAATCTGGTATACATTTTACATATGCAGCACATCTCCGCTGGGACTGAGCACGTGGCTAGCAGCTTCCCATCTGGGTAGGGCCTATCTTGGTCTACCCTGGACTCAGAAGTGTGACATCTGGTTTCACATGTCAACCTGGTCAGGCTATCATACCCACTTATTTAATCAAACAGTAACCTAGATGTTGCTGTGAATGTATGTATCTTGGACATCTGGTTAAAATCTTGCCTTTTTTTCACAAGCACACACTGTCAGTTTCACAAAATCCTGGAAGTCCTTCAGAATCCTTTCTCTGTGTGGTGTTCTCTGCTTTCATATTCTTTCCTATGACCTCCAGATGCCTATGTCCCCCACATCTGTCTTCTCAACTCAGGGCACCCGGTGGGCTTCACCTCATTCTTTCTCCTTGAATTTCAAATTGGGAACTCTCTCAAGTCAGTAAGCTAGAAGTTATTTTAAGGCCTAGTTAGTTTGTTTCTGGTCTTCCAGGAATCTTTCTCCAGAGCCTAATGTTCAATGTATTAAAAATGATTGTTTCATTTATTTTATTATTTCAGTCATAATGAATGGTAGTGGTTGTGTACCAATACACTTTTATTTACCAAAACAGGGGATGCCTGTTTTGGTCAAGGAGCCTAACAGACATTAACAAATACTTATTGATTTAAGTTGTCTAACATTATATGTAAATTAGTAAAAAGAATTGGGACTAAAGTTTAGAAGCTTTATCACACAGCATTTTTATGTTTTTAACAATGCTTGTTAAAAACCAATTTTTTCCTCTAGTTAAAAAAACAATTCTCTTTGTGAGTCTTGGAAAGTATTTTTAATCGGCTGTACCCATGATCCATAAAGCCTGTAGATCCCACATACAGGCTGCTGATGAGGAAAAATCAGATATAAATACAAAGAACATTTATATTTTCTCAATCCCCATGATAGTATTTTTAAAAGAAAAGGTGACTATTATGCCATACCTTGATTTTACATTATTATTATTATTATTATTATTATTATTATTATTATTATTATTAACAATTGTCATGACTGGTAACTGGAAAAATCAAGGACACAGTAGTGTCTGTCCCCTTATTTGTGGTA
Source organism: Carollia perspicillata (assembly GCA_004027735.1). NCBI lineage: Eukaryota > Metazoa > Chordata > Mammalia > Chiroptera > Phyllostomidae > Carollia > Carollia perspicillata. The sequence continues at coordinate 8,874 of PVKM010036362.1, forward strand.
ATATTTCTCATCAAGACAGCAGAGGGCGCTCTTCTCTTAAAATATACCACGAGCCACCAGAAATTACACCAATGTTTCAAAATCTTTTCTGAGCAGCAAGACATATTTTAATACAATTATTTTATTTATGTTTTTTCAAGTTGTCAGTTTTGAAAGATTACTTATTGATTTTAGATATCATTACTAGTACTCCTGTCCATTAATACATCCTTGAAAAATGTAATAAAGCTACAGACCCACTCACAAATATTACATTAGAAAAATTTAAGGAGATACTTAAAAAACAGTTGGGATCTTTCCAAAATATGCCTAGTAATTTTGCAGATCCAGCTTTCAAGAAAACAGCCTCTTATGGAAAATCTCAAACATAATAGAGAAAATAAAATGACGGACTCATTACTCTTGTCCTTTCCCCACTTCTCATGCCCCCCAAAATGCACACTGGGTGATTTTGAACCCAGTTTCACTTATTATGTGAATCCTGCCACAAACTATGTAATTATTTTAAAATGATGAGAACTATTTTATTTTAAAAACTTTTAAAAATCCTATAACCAAACAATATCATTACTGCATCTTAAAAAATGAATATTAATTCCTTCATATTACCAAATGTCATGTAATCATTTTTTCTTAATTTTTTACATTGATTTGTTCAATGGATCTAGACAAAAAGATGCACACTGCATTTAATTATTATGTCTCCGGAGTCACTTTTGATATATATGTAATCTTTATATGTACTCTTAAAAAAATGATACTAAGTTTACCTTTTTGAGCCTTGCTATTCCATGTGTGGTCCATCAACCAGCATCATTGACAATTCCTGAAAGTTTATTACAAACAAAGTGTCTCAAGCTCATCCCAAACTACTATGTCAGAATTTGCACTTCAATGAGATCTGTGGGCAATTTATATGAACATTGAAGTTTGAGAAGCACTCCTGTAGAGTTTCTTACATTCTGGGTTTTATGGGTTGCAATTCTGCGATGTCATATAGCATGCTCCCCTATCTCCTGCTTCTTATTAACTATAATTAAATATGGAGGAATGACCTGGTTGAAGTTTAATTTCTTGGCAGAACTATTTCCTAGGAGTTTTGCATACTTTTACTGGAGGAGCACAATATCTGGTTTCATCACCTTTTATGTTATTGGCCACTAATCATTGTTGCCTTTGCCTAATGCCTTATTTAAGGGTTTGCAAAATGATATGCTACTTGTACCATTCTACTTTTATTAACTCAGATAATTTTATAACAAGACAAATTTTCCTCATTTACACTTTTATTACATTTGATCTAAAATTCAAACAGAAAATGTAAGTTAAACATTTTCTTCTGCTTTTAAACTAGATTTCAGAATAATAAATTTGTCCCCACACATGTTCCACAGGTATCCGAAGGAATTTTTCTTTTTTAATTGTTCATTATATTTATATTTTTATTTATTTTTAATTTTTAATTTAATCTTTATCATATTTTTTCCATTACCATTTAGTCCCCTCATACCTCCTCCTCCCAGCAATCACTGCACTGTTGTTCATGTCACTGAGTCCTTTTTCCTTATTTTTTTCCTTTTTGCTCAAAGGAATTTTTCTGTAGTGTAATTATGAACTCATGAGATTTTTAAAAATTGTGTTTGATTGTTTTTATTTACTAAATCATATTCTTATTGATTATTCAGTTGATTATTTTGTTGATTATTCAGTTGTTATTCTTATTGATTATCATTTTTTCCCAACTTTTGCTATTTGGATACATTTTATGCTGGCTCCTAATTCCTATGGAGGTAACCATGAACTCAATATTGTTTGGTAGTTTTCCTTTCTTTCTGTTATCATAAGTTATTTCAGTCTTATCTTGTATCTTTTCTGTCTCAGTCTTGGAATCAACAATTTTTCCAAGGATCCTGGCTTGATTTAGGGGGAAATGGTATTTAGAGGTCAGAATCTGTGCATTGATGGTGCTCACTGCTACTGAATAATCATTGGATGTTGTTTCTATGATATTTAACAGGACAAGTTTAGGAAACACATGTTTATAAAAATATATACCTCAAGTTTATACTAAAAATTTACAGTTCAATAATGAAGAATTTTTGGTTAACTTTTCTAGTTTTAAAATTATACCCCCTTTTTATTATAAAAATGTTGATTTCTAACAATGTTAACATAGTTATTTGTAGTTTTATCCTACTATATATGCAAAATAGTATTACAATAACAATGCAAAATTATTATTAATGATATAATTACTGACAAACAACTATAGTTTTTGTTTTGAAGTTATTTTACTCTTAGGGTCTATCTCAGTAAAAATGAACAGTCAAATTACTGTGCTTTAAGGTATTCTGAAATAACTCCTTTTTATGTGGTTAAATCACCAACTGAATAGCATTTAACATATTTATTTCATTTTGCTTTCCATTTTGGGAATGCCTTTTATTTTATTTTGATTTAATTTTGCTTTCTCTATTTTGATCATTTTAATTGTCTCAAAGTCAAATATGCAAGACAAAATGTTTTCTGAGAAGTGTAGCTGTGGAACCTATTTTTTTAAAACTATGCCTGCATTGATTTCACAACACAGAATAATAGTAAATCAGGTCCAAGGTGTACAGGCTCCAGGGCAAAATAAGAAACCTGACCTTTTCTCTTGCTCCTTAAAATGAGATGCAGGACAGCTAATCTTATTCTCTTTAACATACCCTATTCGTTTTAGCAAGTACTTGGATACATAGGTGTGATTTATTCATGACTTTTGCTGGGCTGTGAACATATCACGGCATATGCTATGAACCACCCTACAGCGTTGTTGAGGGTTTAGTTCATGCAGGGGAGAGAAGCAGATGTATAATTTGATTTGGGGCAATTTTCTTCATCTTTCTAGTAATTCCTTTCTCTTCATTAAAATAAGAACATTAAATCAGATGATCTTTCAAATCCTTCTCTGCACTGAAAGAATTTTTATTTGAGATCTGTTAGGTAATTTCTGAAGAGGACCACCATCGATGCCTGCCTCCCCTACAGAGCTCTTCACATTGAGAGTCTAAATTCCCTTCTCTTTGAGCCTGGGCTGGCCTTAGTGACCTCCTCCGCCTATGTAATATGGCAGAAGTAAGTCCTAGGACTCCCAAAGCTTCAGCCTGCCTCTAATTTCAGGCTTGGAACACTAGTTCTGGAGGAAACCAGTCTCCAGGTAAGAAATCTAGTTATCCTGAGATGATCCTGCTGTGATGAAGCCAAAGCAAGTAGCATGAAGCAAGCAGGCAGAGAAACAGAAGTGTCCCTCCAGCCCTCATCTGCTCCTGTTATGGCTTAGAGAGCTGACGTGTAAGGGAAAAAGCCCTGTTACCTGTCTGGCTGAGGCAGATGACTCCAGCCCTCGCTCTGTCTGACTGAAATCATATAACAGGTTCCAAGCAAGAAATGCCCAACTGATTTCAGTCAACCCACAGATACATAAAAAATCCTAACAAATTGTTGTTTTAAGCACTAACTTTTGTGGTGACATTTGTGCAACAGCTGACAGCCAAACTAATATATGATAATTGCTACAAGAGAAAGTCATCAACATGCACAAAGGAAGGAAAAACTAGTTTTGGCTATGGGGAGTGGGGACTATTTCTTAGCAGAGGAGTTCCTGTAGTTAGGTCTTGAAGGATAAGAAAGGCCCTTGAGGAAATATGGTCCACGGGGGCAGGAGTATACACAAAATATCTGGGGAAGACTTGTTATCAAGAGTACTTTAATGCAACATTCAAACGTAAAACTCATATAAATATTTCTTATAGTTTCATTTAATAAAAACCAAGAACAAATCACTAAATAAAAAAAAATCTTCTATGAGAGCAAAACATAGTCCAATTGCATAACCTTACAGTGGACCGGACCTTAACAAGAATAGCAGGTAGAGTACTGAGTGGTCAGGACTGTCTGCATGTAACTTTCGTAGTTTTTCCATGCATGCTCTTTCCCACAACTCCTGCCCTTTGTAAGAGCCAGAATCACACATTTGGTAACATGGGTCTAGCATTCTAGTGGCACGTGCTCAGAAACCAGACAAGTAGAGACAAGTTGCTTATATTTTGGGGAAAAATTGCTGAGTCTGATTAAGCTCCAAGAAAGATCGATCATCCCATTTCTGCCTGCACTAGGACATGCGAGATAATTTTAGTCTATCAACTTTTGTTTTGTTTAGCTTATCAGAGTATTGTGAATATTTTTCATATCAAATGTTGTTTTAAAACATAATTTATATTAGTTTAATATTATCTTAACCTTGTGCCTTTATCATATTTAACCATTCCCCCACGGCTGAACATGTAGGTTGTGATTTTTCCTTTTTATAAATAATCTGTGATGACCATGTTTATAGTAAACTAGTTGAGCATACTCATTACGTTTTGCTTGGGAAAAGAGTAGACAATCTTTATTGTACCTTATAATCCCCAGTGTCTATGAAAAGAAAGAAATGACACAGATGATAAAATTGGCCATAGTTGAGGACAGACAGTAATTTAAAACACAATACCACCCTGCTTTCCCCCTAATTATTATTTCTCTTCCACCTGGTCCCAGACACCAATCCTACAAATGTTAGAATTAAAACACACATTCGAGAAACTGAATGTTAAAAGTTCTGGAGTCAAACATTGTAATAATAACCCAGAAACACGTTTAGGCAGCTTAGGCAACTTATTTTAAAACTTCTTTGTGCACTATAATCATCTGGGTACTTATTTAATATTAAAATTCTTGAGTTGCAAACCCCTAACATTCAGTACATTTTTTTTAGAATTACTGCTTTAAGATCTAACTATATTGGAGACCTTATATTTATAAGCATGAACCAAAATGTTTAGGGAAATTGTCCTAAATAGTTATAGGCAACATACTATCCTTAGTATTCTCAAAATTGATGCTGATGATCATAGGTTTATCATCTTGTGTTTTATCTCCAGATCCCTAACAGAGATTTCTGATAATTTTTCTCCTTGTCTGTCTGTCTTTTTATCCTATGTAGTAATTTTGTAGGAGAATTTGCGTTCATCTCTTCAAGCTTTATCATGGCAGTAATAGTACTTTACGAAGGCTATTTTTTTTTAAATAAAATTTTGTTAAGCGATGTCTAAGATATCAGTTCCAAGGAATGAGATTCTGGTGAGCTTAGGCTTTGGGCAGACCAGCCCCAAGAGATCACTGGGGGCATGTTGGTGCTCGAACCCTGCCGTGGAGAGATGGCAAATTTCACAGAAGCAAACGATGTTCCAGATCCATAGAGCAAGAAAAGAAATCACACTTAGGACTTAGTGTCATCAGATATGTTACAGCAAATCATGTAGTTCAAGGTAGTTGTGGAAATATTTTATAGTTGTTAAACTCTGATTTATTGTAAGGAAAAATTGAACCATAATCTAACCCAAGAAAAGGAACTGGAATTTAGGGACTAGAGTATAAAAGAACTGTGAGAAACACACAGAGAAAAAAAGAGCAAGAAAGGAGAAAAAAAGATAAAATAACTTATCAAACTAGTCCTTCACATCATGAACCACCTGCAGAGTAGGATCATCTGTGTTAGGTGCTTCTCTTCCCCACACACAACTGATTTCAATACTGTGTCTTTGGAAAATGCTTGTCAGATTGCCTTAATTATTTTTACTATTATAATATTTTTGGAGGGGATTCATCCTTTGAGGGAAACCATGGTTTTGCCCTTTTCACCCTTCCCTAGTCATAAGCTTGTTTCTCTGATCTTTGTGTATGGACCACTTTTCAATGCTAAATTTTAAAATGGCTGACTAGAGGAACTTTTCATTAACATAAATAATCAATTCAAATCATGTTGTTTTGCATGACTAAAAACAAACCATAAC